>SMGT01011399.1:56615-73996 GCA_004794575.1 Lanistes nyassanus
CATTTTGCTTTTTCAGTTTAGACCAATTTGGTGTATAACTGTCATTTTTCTATGATTAATAATTTATTACCAAAACTATTATTGCGAACAGTAGTCTCAGACAGAGTAGTAGCAAGCAGTGATAGTATTAACATTTCAAGTTACACCATTGAGTATGTGTGTGCGTCTAATTATGTAAGGTGACCATGAAGGTCTTTTTGTGAGACTTGCATACCAAGAATGACCAAACGTTGGTGGGTAAATGAGTTTTTTTTAACTGTATGCTATCAGATTGCAGTATTCCTTTTTTTTTTTTAATCAAATAGGTACTTCCCAATGGAGAGATTCTCGACTGTTTATCAACTCTGCGGAAAGACAACACAGGATATGACCTGAAGCAACTTTTCATAGGGTCAGAGGGCACCTTGGGTATCATTACTGCTGCATCTTTCTTATGCCCCCAACAGCCCAGTGCTGTCAGTGTTGCCTTGCTTGGTAGGATGATTTTGAAATTATTATTAATTTCCAAGATAATTTTTTTCTACCCCATCTCCATGAGATGTATGACCTGACTTGGTGCTAATCAACCACCCAACCAAATACAGTGTATGTGCATGTCTTTGTTATGCCAAAGAGAGGCTGAAACAGAAATTAGAAATAGAATGTACAAGCTTCCCAATTTACATGTTGATAATCAATACACAGTTCAATTTTGTTTTCAGGTGTTTCAACTTTTGAAGCCGTGCTGAAGATCTTCAGAGAATCAAAAGCTCATCTTGGGGAAATTCTATCAGCTTTTGAGCTGATGGATAATGAATCAGTAGAAATGGCAAAAGACAACCTTAACCTTCCCTGTCCAATATCAACCAGTCGCTTTTATGTTCTGATTGAGACTGCAGGCTCCAACAAAGACCACGATGAGGAAAAGCTCTCAACATTTCTCAACCTTCTGCTAGAAAAAGGCCAGGTTACAGATGGGACTCTGGCCACTGACAGAGCAAAAATTCAGGTAAGTCATTTGGTTTTATATATATGTATATAAGCATTTCTTCATTTTGTGATGGTGTATTCAACAAAGGTGATCTTAGAGACTCCTTGATTTTGTTCATTGTGACCATTGCAAAGTTTATAATAATATTTTGGCCCTATCAGATTAGCAGAAAATCCTTTAATGTGAAATTAAACATTAAGTGCATATACAGTTACTGTGCATTACAGTAAAACCTCACTATTAAGGCTTTTGAAAAGGCACCAGAATCAGGTCTTTACTGAAAGAGGGTCTTAATAGAGTACATTTGGTGTTACCCAGGAGGGGTCAGTGTAAAAAATTTTGATCTTATCCAAGAGGGAGTTGTAATAGGAAAGGGCTTCACAAGGAGGTTTTACTGTATTATTAACACGTGCATCTGACTTGCTGAACAAGGCATGTGTTGCTACAGCATGTAAGAACTTAAAAGAATGGCAGTGTATGGGAGGGGGCCTAGAATATTTTTTTAAGAACACGCAGTTGAGGGCTGCATGGGGCAGTGATATTGAAAAATATCGTTATTGTGTCTGTGCAGACATGCAAGTCTGAATATGCATGCATTCATGTACACTCAGTTGCATACATCTTGGCTAGTCTGGCATAGGGAGGCACACTTAAATAACCTACTGGTTTTTTTTCTACTAATCTAGGCAGTGTGGTCACTACGAGAAAGGCTGACTGAAGGATTGCTTTGCGATGGCTATTGCTATAAATATGATGTGTCACTCCCACTGTCAGACTGGTATCAGCTGGTCGAGGACATGAGAAAGCGTTTGAATGGAGCTGCAAAGCGTGTGGTTGCATATGGCCATGTTGGTGATGGTAAGAACGATGATGCTTTGCTTGCACAAAATTTAAACTGTTAACAATGTGGTATGTGCTTACATGTGATGGACACAGCCATCATGGAGACGGCTTTGCCACCACACGTCACAGCCACAGTGGCGGCTGGCGCAGTATCAGATATGCTGACTAGTGCCAGCGACCTTTAGCAATGATGTGCTGTGCCACCCTTATAGTGTGCTGTGCTAGAATCACTCTATAAAAGAATCACCCTATAAAAGTGGGGTGCAGACCAGACAAGGGGGAAGAGCCAAAATGAAAGGATCGGAAAGGGCAGTCCATTCAGAGAGACCCCAGCCAGCGGACAGCAGCAGTGGCGACCCCCAATAAAATTTATATGGCTACTTGCAAAGATTTTCCTTGTTGAGGGAGAGAGAGGGAGAGGAAAAGAAAGAAGTTTGCTGAGCCTGTTACATTGTAGAAGGTTTTCACAGCGCTTGCTGGGAGAGCAAGGAAGAAGGACGCATTGATAGTTTGGAGAAGCTGTACAACGGTCATTTGGGATATATTTTTCCTCGCTGTGGGCTGGGCTTGCATAGAAACATAGAAATTGTGTAGTGGAGTCTGTGGGCTAGGCTCGCATAGAAGCATAGCAATTGTTTAGGGAGTCTAGTCCCGGAGAGCGAGGAAGGATGCGTTGTTGGTTTGGAGAAGCTGTACAACGGTCATCTAGTGATATATTTTTCCTCACTGTGGGCTAGGCTCACATGGAAACATAGAAATTGTGTAGGAGTCTAGTTGGAGGCAGCGAGGAAGGAGGACGTATTACTAGTTAGTGAAGCTGTAACGGTCAACCGTTGCTATACGTTCCTCGCTGTGGGCTAGCCCCGTATAGCAAATTATCAAACGATTTGTGGTATAACTGAATCTGCTTGTTTCTCGTCATAGGAAGTTATTCCACGGCAAGACCTTTTGTCAACTTTCTTGTTTTCTTAGAAAGAGACAAGAACGTTGTTAGGCCATGGATGTGTAGAGGACCTAACAGGGTAAGCAGTCAGTGTTGTTTCTCCATGTTCCTGCAACTCGACGTTGTTAGTCTCGTAGTAGACTGTGAGTGAACAGACAAAGAGAACATTTTCCACTAGTTGTGATTGGACATTCCTCTAGATCAAGGATCTACGAGGAGCGAGGAGTTTATCCTGTGACGGTTGCTCAAGGACACTCCAAGGGTACCGAACCGAACTCTGTACTATGTTGTTTATCGTTCCGGGAATCCATATGAGAACCAGGTCGAACTGCTGCAAATCTCTGTCGAAGGCATCGCTGGGTCTTCCGAGCATCTTTGACTCTGCATTCTGTTCTTCCTGGATGTACACCCTGCAGACCGGACTTCGCGTCTCTGCATTCCGAGTCTACTGTCAGATACTGTCTTCTTCCGTACGGACTACGACTGCGGACCACTATTGAGTGTGAACATACACTGTGTTGATTATTCTGTTCCTGATTGGATTATAATCCACCGCAAGTAGTTTTTACGAATTGTATTAGTTTCATTGTACTCTGGTTATTTCACTTCCTGTTCTGAGATTTGTGACATACTATTACTATTGCTACACACACACACACACACACACACACGCACTTTTACATCTTTGTTCATCTACCTCTTTCCTTCCTCTACTATCCTTTTATGTTCCTAGTTCAATAAATGTGTTGAATTATCTGGTCGTGTCCCTTTTGATTGAAAAGGGGGGTTAGCTTTAGGGGATTACTTTACTTCTCTTTTCCCCAAACTCCAGCTCACCCGATAAAACGCTACAGAGCCACCCGTTCTATCACACATACATGGATTCTGCATGCTACTGGATTGCCAAGACCAAGGTAAAGCTTCTTGCAGAGTCCTAAACTCTCATGGTTTGGATGAACACACAGCATAGCAAAGGGATGAGGACAATGGCATCAGATTTTGCCTTGCTAAGACTAATACTCAAATTCCTGAAACACGTTTGATGCATTACCTCAGTCTTCCTTTTGCATACAGCTGTACTCAAAACACTTTTAAAAGGCATGGGTTCTCAAAATTTCACATACTCCATAAATTTTCTAGCCATTGCCAAGACTGTGCTGGTCTGCACCACTCTTTTAGCCTTGATCATGTGGCCTTGCCCTCAACCCTGAAAAGTCTTGATAATACCTGAACTCAAAGCCAGATAAAAACATCCACAGACTGGCCTCATTTTGGCAGAAAGGTAACTGCAAGCCAGAACATATCCAACAGTCCAGTGGTATAAAGAATCCATACTACATATAAAATAAGGGTAAAAATTTTGCAATTTTTTTTTCAAATCACAACAGTGACACTTTCCTTAGCATTGACAAAGACCATGTCCAAAGCTAAGCAGAGTTTGAGGTGTATCATATTCAGGGAATTTCTTTTTTATTCTGCCTTTTGGAAGCATTGTTTGGCAGTGAATGATACTCATTTTTTAGCAGGTTCTCATTTTCATTAGACCGCTTTGGTGGTCTAAAAGTCAAGGCGTTTGCATCCTAGGTAGGAAATGGGTGATTTGTGCCCAGGCCAAGTCATACCTGAGACTTAAAACTTAAAAATGCCTGGCACTATAGGGAATGGTACTAGGACTGGTTGGCTCAATGCCAGTATAATGTGGTTGGGTGGGACTGAAACCTGTGTTGCGACTAACCAACCACATTTGCAGAATATCTTTTAACTGCCTATGTACTAAACTGTGTTTATTATTTTTAGTATCATTTTCTTTAATTTCTGTTGTTTACACAGGCAACCTTCATTTGAACATGACTTCCCCTGAGTACAGCCAAAGGACTATGGATCTTATTGAGCCATACATTTATGACTGGGTGGCCAAACACAAAGGCTGCATAAGTGCTGAACATGGTTTGGGTTTCAGGAAAAAGAATTTCATTTACCACACCAAGTCTACCTCAGCTGTTGCTTTGATGAAGCAGATGAAGAACCTGATAGACCCAAAGGGAATTATGAACCCTTACAAACTGTTGCCAACAAAATAACAAGTTCCTTCATTATGGTATTTACACTATCAGGGAACTGCTGAGCACTCGGAGGGGTGTTATTGTGTGGTGCTGAATAGCACAAATAATCGAGCTATGTTATGCCTTAATTTTCATCAGAATTCAATCATTTGACATAGCTCATCATCGGGAATGGGTAGATTACATTTTACAGATTATATATATCTATTCCTGATGATGAGTTAAGTGCTCCATGTACTTCTTTGTTGAGGAGTTTGAAATAATGCCTAAAAACTGATTGTGAAACAAGACTGACTGCTCCCTGCTTTCGTTCAAAATATATTGGTTTGTGACTTTTGAATTACGGTTTGCAAGCTGCCATCAAAAGAATACCAGACCCTTTGCAATGGATGAAATTCAGCTTGCCTGCAGTAGTGGAAATGCACAGTGGCACATACATGTGTGTAAGGGTGGGAATTGACCTAGTCAAAAACCTCTGAAAATATACAATAGACCCAGCAGCTGCCTCAGCCAAAAAGTATTGAAAGCATACTTGGTTGTAAACTGAACACACTAAATGGCAATGGACATTGTTGCCCATTTGCTTGCAAATGTTTACACTTTCACTTCTTATACATCTCATGTCGCACAGGCCTCAGCCTGAACTTGTGCGCATTACTTTCATTTCCAACATTTAATGCATTATGATAAACACCTAATTCACTTGCGAGTGTTCACAACTGCCTATGCATAGCCTAAAACAGGCAGGAATTAAAGAAGTGGGTTGTCTCACTTTGTCCAAATTTAATGGGTGCTGTTCATTTTGTGCCTTGTAGCATTTTTCAAGTGGAACATCCCCCCCACTCCCACCACCCTCCATTGAACCAACTTAGAACTTAGCAGAAATTCGCTATTTCATGGACAATTCCCACCCCTGTTGTGTCAGGCTTTTGCCTATCATGTCATTTCTGGAAATTTGTCTTTCATTGCTCTATATTCAAATGATCAGTACCCTTCTGCAGACCAGAGGGGCAATGCTGTGAATTATGTAATTTTTAAAAAAAAATTAAGATTAAGGGAACATATTTGCCACAATTACTTGCTTCACTGTGGTCATGCTGTCACAAACTGATATTCATCCAAAAAAGCTTTAAAGCGACTACACAAGCACACCATAGACAAGAAAATGAGACTCAGATATTTGAAATCTTTATTTTTATAATTTATTTGTTTTTACTTCCTTAGATTATAAATGACTTACAGAAAATCTAAAATGCAGCATATTTGAGAGGATTAATAATTATTTCCTTTTTTATTTAATCGGAACTATTTTACAGGGGAAAAAATAATTACAGCTACTTTATAGATAAAGTAACCACAATTGACCGTACAAGATAATTATAAATAAAAAATACCATTTTGTGAATACTTATAATGAGCATTTGTATGTGTGCATGCATGCAGATATGCATGAAAGAGAGAGAGAGAGGTGTGTGCATAAGAGAGAGGGTGTGTTTTAATACTTTAAAGAACAGGAGTCTTTAAGGAATCTTGCTTTAAGAAATAAAAACCAACAAAACACTCAAACCATTTGAGATGTAGTATAAATTGTAAAAATATCAAAGCAACCAAACTTCAATCCCTGTTCTACTTAGGCAGCTTCAAACAATGTAATTATTATCATTTTTGGCTCAACATGCCTGTGTCAAGACCAAATGTATCTTCATCTGAAATATTTCACCCTTCTAAAATCAGTGTTGAGTGCTTTCTTTCATGACACCATTTTTGCAAATGTCTGATTCGCAATGGACTGGAGATGGGTGTGGATCTCAAACTTGTCTTCCTAGTGAAGCTAAATGACAAAACTGTAACATAACTTTTAACTGAAAAACTGGGACCAAGCTGATGTGTTCAAGACACTACAGTACAGTCAGTACATGTCTATATGGTGCAGGGAGGCAGCCATCAATCACAATATTTACAAGGAGTTAAGCCAAAGCAGCTGAAGGCCACTCTTTGAAAGTGTCGGACAGGTAAGTGTCAGTACAAGCATTACCTGTCAAAAGGATATTACTGGATTGGAGTGTCATATTACAGTCTACATGTTACTGCACTTATCTAGGAAACATTGTAGCGCAGTTCAGGCATACATCAGAGAAGCTGGAACAACATCCTCAAGGGGACCTTTGTACACCTGACATCAAAAAGGCACACAGGACCACATAAAATAGGAGTGATGAAATATTAGTACATAAATCTAACAAGGGTTTTTAAACTGTCTAGAACAAGCATGCAGGTTTTGCTTCAGACAGTTGTGCATAGGTGTGATTTGCATCCAAGGCAGAATACCAATTAAAAAATGTTTTCGGTGAGATCAATAAAAATGTTACTTATGTCAATTTTCTAGGACAAAAAAAAAAAACCGATACAGTTAATACGTACCAATGAACTGCTCAGCTTGTCAGAAAACTGCAACCCACTGAATTCTGCGATGGTACTTTGAAACAGCTGAATCAGCTGAAAAACAATAAGTCACCTGACTGGCACAAAGATGAACAGCACATGAATATCCTGACTATGACGATCCCAAAAATAAAACAAATGTTACCAAAGCACCTTGAGCAGAAACCATGGAGACCATGCTTTTTGAGACAGTACAACAATAGAAATGTCTATGGTTGCCGGCACATTGGAGAGGGTTTTACAATGACTTTTACTCATATGCATCGATCATCCTACAATGCGCAACGTCACTGCAATCTCTGCATTTTGGGACAATTTTACTGAATTTTGAAAAATTGTAAAAAAAAAAAATATGAAAGTTAGAAACATACTTCGAACGTTGCTGGAAAGATAAATTTAAGTGGAAAAAGCCTTTTCCTACCTGAAATCCATCTGTTGCTGAGGCTGTAAGACTGTGTTGAATTACGCAACCAAAGTGAATGTGTTTATTGACACCAAACACTCGACTGCGTATTACAGCTGTCTGCAGCACTTGTAATCCATAAGAACGAAAACATGCGAATTCCTTGTCTTTCCCCTCCTCACTAAGGTTAGTCAGGACATCATTTTTCTCTTATGACGATAAATTTTCAAACATTTGTGAGCAAACATTCGAAAATGGTGGCCAGTCATTTTTGCCCACTAACGAGGTAGCGCGCTGAAGTGCACAGAACTCTGAAAACCCATCTATTTTGTGGGCTAAGGGAAGGAACTCTGTAGACAAATGATTCTAGTATAGGAAAACACGAGTGACATCCCTTTCCAGTGAACCACTTTGTTTTTAGTTGGCACAAAATAGTGAGCATAGTGCCGAAATCCAAGCGCAACAGTGGCGCTACACACATATTCTCTGCCAGTTTACTAGCGCACAGATGCGTATAAGCATAAGTTTTTGTAAAAAAAAAAAGTGGTTCACTGGCAAGGGATGTCACTGGTGTTTTCTATTGCACATAATATTTATAGTGTTCCTTCCTTTAGATGTCACAAAATACACTTCTTCTAAACTGTGCTCTCGAAACCACTCGATCTTGTTTAGTAGTTAGTTGCTGCATTCACTGGGATCCCTTTTTCAACTCAACCTTTTTCAAAGAATTCACACCAAATGGATTACAGGAAGGAATCTTTCAGCCTGCGTTGAAATTATGTTTTTATCGCTTATAGTCGGGTAAAGTAGATTACTGCACTTGTGGTAGTTTGCAAGCACCATTTATTTCACAAATTGAAATTACAATCTATGTGTCTCCGTGAGTTCACAGTGGTATCAATAGGTCATAAATCTACATTGGGAATGTGTTAAATCATAACTGATAAAATCGAACTCCAGAAAAGGAATTTTCATCAATTTGTAGAGCAGAAGAAAAAGGGAACTCTGAAATCTTTCTTCTGGAAGCTAATAATCACAATCAATGCATACAATTCACAAACATATATTCTGTGCTCTACCTGAAGAGACCCATCCTCGTTGTTGGCCTGTCCAGGTCCTATCCTGTGAGCCGGTGCCGTTAGGCACGTAAATGGCTGCCACTCCACCTTTATTGAAAAGCAGCTGTGATATTAATGCTCCCCCATGCAAACGTCGGAAAAGTCTCCAATAGCTAATTACAATTTCTTTTAATGTTCCCCAAATATTATGATTATTATTGCATATGGCATCATGTAAATCATGATTTCAAGAAAGATTTTTAACCTAAGTGTTTCAAGACCATAGCATTGACATTCCAGCATGATGCTGATTACTATGTACCAAATTCAGAAAAGAGAAGATAGAAACATTAAATGAATAAACGTTTACTAACACTACAAATTTGAATAAGATTGTTGAGAAAAGCATCTGAGATCAAGATTCCCCCTGGTAAAGCAGGTCTCTGTGTTACTGAAACAGCAAATAATGCAAAACAAGATTTTAATGTGAATAAAACTGAAGCAAATTCTGCTGACAAGTGATAATGACACTGGTACCCCAGAAAATGACAGAGAATGTACACCAAATCAGAGAATTTCTGAGTGCAATCAAAATTGCTAAACAACAACTAGTAATAAGAACAGGCATATTTTCTTGACCCTTCGGGTCATAACCTCAGCACCTTAAACTTGCAAGAAATGTGGCTTGCACATATCTATGAAAGAGGTGGGAAACTGGATTACTCTGGGATAAGATGCAAACAAAACCCAATGCTGCCACAGTAAAAGACCGGTTTACATGCTTGGAACTGGTCCTGCTCAAGGTTTTAAGGTGGATAGAATGTCTTTCTATATCTCAAAACTTTGAAATCGCCAGTCGCTATAACGAATATCAGGGCAAAATGTCAAATGATCTCAACCACGGGGTCAAGGTGACTGTGTTGTGCTGCGTGTAAATGGTGGCATCTTCAATCAAAGCTTTTTTGCTTTGAAACCACAACAACTTTGTAGCACCTGAACCAGCCTTAATGTATAATTAAATGATGCTACTTACCAGGAGTCATTCCACAGAAAACATTTTCATACAGCCTGTGAACAGGCCCTTTGATATCCAGCCTCTGACTGCTTAGCACAATAAGATTGAGCACTCCGCTGAAAATAAACAGACTGCCAAATGATCTCCTATAATATGTATTTGTCTATAGCAGAATTTACATACTGCTCAAAAGAAATTAAAGACCAACTGCACTTTGGCAGTTAGGCCATTGGCACATTTGCAAGAACACAATGTCTGAACCCTTACATTTGGATGCAGTTTGTTTCATGCCACTGTGCATGGAAATGTGCACATGTGCATTTATAAACACTACAGGAGGCACCCAAATGTGCATCCAGGATAATAGACAATATATTGCATAAAGCAGTTGACAAGGCAAAATTGAATGGGTGTAACACTGCAAGGCACGTGCAAATCATGTGTAACGACAACACAATTCAGCTACTTCTGAGGGACTGGTGGATATTTATGGATACAGTTGATAAGACAGTTTGTAACCATGCCTCCAAGATGATGACTCGGTAATGTTTATCGCAGTAGGGTGATTGGATGGCTGCAGGAAGGCATTGGGATTCTGGAAGTTTGTCACTGCTTGGGAGTATCCCATTCATTGTTCTGAGACTGTTACATTGTTCCAAGATTGTTACAACCAGATAGAACTGTCAGCGAGCACAGATGACAGGGATCCCCAGGATCAACATCTAGACAGGATGATAGTTTTGTCCTCCTGTCGGCTTTATGGGATAGAACAGCCATTGCCAGCACACTCAGGAGGCAGCTGCAACCAGCCAGTAATGTTCCCGTCAGCAACCAGATGATTAGGAACCGGCAGCATACAAGGCATCCTGTAATGGGACTGTTCCTGACATAGGCTCATTGCACTGTTCAGCTGATCTGGGCCCGGCATCATCTGACTTGAACATGCCAGCAGTAGGCCAGGGTTTTCTTCACTGATGAGCTTCACAATGCCAGAATCTGCATGTGGAGGTGAAAAGGTGAGCAATATCATGATCTCACCGTGCGAACCATTTGGTGGCTGCTCCATCATAGTTTGGGAATGAATGGGCATGGTCTAAAGAAGACCATAAACTGTACGGAAGGCAAACTTACTGGTGTGGTCTATTGGGATGAAATCCTGCAGCATCTCGTACTGACAGCACTGCAGGCAATGAGACTAGGTGCTAATCTCCAGGACGATAACCCCACACCACAATGGGCTCCGTCATATGAGACTAGGTGCTAACCTCCAGGACGATAACCCCACACCACAATGGGCTCCGTCATATGAGACTAGGTGCTAACCTCCAGGACGATAATGCCACACCACAACGGGCTCCGTCATCACAACCTTCCTACAGCACCAGCCACTCGCATGGTCTGGCCATCAAAGGCCACCAGACAATCCAGGACAGCACCTGTGAGATGTGCTGGGTTGTAGCTGGTGGGCCAACCACCCACCGCCCAGCTGACCTTAGCTAGCTAGTTCTTTTGCTTAGCAGGAGTGACAGGCAATCCTGCAAATAACTTTGGGGACAGTGGATCAGTCCATGCAAAAACAAGCTTTGCTAGTTTGCAGTCCAGTGGAGGACACGTTTTTGATTATTCTTTGCTGCACCTGCTCTGACTTTTTTAATACGTGGGTTATGTCTTTCGTGGCAGGAAATCTTGCTTTTGCAATGAAAACAGCCACTTTGTTGTTGGTCTGAATGAACTATACTTCACCTCCACTGTGACTACTGGTGTGTGTTTTAGCATCATGTATCCATGCAATTTGCACTGGTCTTTGAATTCTTTAGAGCAGTATAGTCTTACATACCTGTCACACCAACAGCCTTCCACCCAACCTTTTTTTTTCCCCATACATATGTATACACTGATCAAATGGTAATAATGAAAGTTTTAAGAAAATTCACAGCTGATTTATAGACAGACAAAATAATGTTCCAGGGCATCACCTCTTTTTCAGCACAATTGCACAATAAAGCAGAAAACCACACAAACACACAAGAACAATTATATCTTAAAAAGGGCAGAAAGAAATTAGCGATCGCTGCTTTGAATGCAGATGTGGGTATACACAGGTAAGTCCCACAACAGCAGCACATACATTTACAGTATTCTAATCTTCAACAAAAAAATTATTGAAAAGATTAGTTAATGTAAGAGGAAATACAAAAATAAAGGAAGGAGGTTGGGAGAGGATGAATAACTCCTTTATCAAAGACAACAGGCCTATTAGGAATGCATCGTTTATATTTTGGGCATAATGGAGTCGGACAGTACCCTTCTGCACACAGCTCCACAATTCGTCTGGCAACAAAATGGCTCTTCTCATCAACCATGTAAGTGTTGATGATGATGAAGGTGAACTGAGGAGAAAAAAGAACTCACATCAATGGAAACAGAACCCACATTTAAAACATGAAGATTATTTTCAGCAGGGAAAGTGAATTTGGAAGATCAGCTACCTAAAAGTTAAAGCCACCTCCATGAATGTTACTAGATGTAATGGGTTTATTTCTTAAACCAATCAAACAGCACTTACTTATTACTCTATGTGAATTTCTGCTCTACATGCGTGTGGTGTGCTTCCACGCAGGATAGTTGATTCCACATCCACTCATATTTACCTTGGGCATTTTGCTCTGATCGAATCTGCAGTTAATGATTTGTATGGGATCCAGTGGAACATTTTCAGGTTTGGCCTCTGGCCCATGACCGCATGCTGGTGGTGCACCCTTAAGGGTAGGCAGGTCAACTGTTTCATAAGCAACATCCTTTTCCTCCAATCCAAAGAGAGCTCGACTGCAAAGGAATAAATATCTCTGAACAAAAAGATTTAGATCCTGCTGAATCATGCAAGTATATTGTATACAAATATCCATACCACTATAAGAAACTTATCCATTAACAGCAGCTTCAATCCCACCCAGTAACACACTGACACCAGGCCAACCAGTCCTAGTACTGTTCCCTATAGTGCCAGGTGTCTGGCAAGGCAACTACTAGATTGAGAATTCTTCAGTCTCATTTATGACTTCCCCAGGATGCAAACCACTGATCTCCCGCCTCAGAAGCATACCCCCTCAACCACTAGACCACCGAGGTGGTATCTCTCTCTATCTCTCTCCCTCTGGAATCATGGTTCAATCGAGTAACAGATTTAATGCCTATTGTACCTTTCAAACAATAAACTCCATTGAATCATTTTTCTCCTAAATATTAACAGACATGTGATCAATGCCTTGACTAAATTTAGACTTGGTGTTTCTAATATTTGCTATACTCCCACTTTGGCAAAAAAGATCAAAATAAGATGATGTTTTAACTGCATCAAAATGCTGAAAAAGAAAAAGCGCACTTTTCTGTTATGTTGTTCTGGTCTTGGTGATTTAGGGCACAGACTGATTCTACTTAAAGTTTATAGATGTCCTTCTAACTCTGAACAATCATTGTTGTCTACCAAGTAAGAGAGATTGGCAAATGTGGCCATTTTCCTGTGTAAGGCAATGAAAGCTCTTGCAGATGTATGTAAAGTTGCCCTTTACTCTGAGCAAATCAGCTGTTGCTTACATAATACTGCATTCATATTCCTGCACTTACTTTCAAAAGGACTTTAGAACCAATGAAAAGATTTGATTTAGATTTTACTGTGATGGAGACCGTTGGTTTTAGTCAATCGCTGTCACTATCAGTATTGTATTGTTGGTATTCATTGTACCTTCCCCACTCCCCAACCTTGATAAAGGCCTGGACCACATAAATCAGGCATTTTGTATTTTGTTATCTTTCTCTCTGCTTGAGGGTGAGTGTATGTGATGGAGGTGATTGGGGGGAGAGTGAGAGAGAACCTAGTAGATGCATCTGCTTTCTTGTAAACACATCTCGTAGCACATTCACAGAATTGCATAGATATAAACATGCACAATTAGGATGCATTTAATGTGCACACACAAAATTTATTATACATGCATGAATACAAGAAATGCATGCCAACAGCAAGCGTAAAAGGCAGACAATTTTGAGGTCTCCCACCCACCCACCTTCTAACAACCTTCCAACTCCCTCCACCCCTTAGATTCAGTCTGAAGTGCCTCCCTACCCCCACCCACCACCCACTTTCTCTGATAGCAAGGTGCACAGAAAATTTGTGTTTGAGTGCATACACAATGGAAAATATACATTTTTCTCTTTGTGTTTAACCTCGCATCAATGTTATTACTTCCCGTTGCTACAGCACAATCTGCAAAACTGACCCAAAAAAAGCTCTTTGTTTGGAAGGTAGCTGATGAATGCTGAAAATTGCTATGCTTGGGGAGCACATAGAAAATGTTTCTTAGATGCAACTGATGCAATAATGTAAATATACATCCAAACCATCCTGATCTTTTGGCAGAACTTCCCCTTAAGCAGACCACTTTTATGCCTGATTTTATACATAGTGGTACATGTAGCTATGTGTGCATGTGGGTGAAGAATGGTGTGCTTGTATCCGTAAACTGTGTATGCTAGCCTCCATATTTACTTATTTTGTAGATTCATTCTTGCAAACTCAGAAATGGTTCTTTGACTATTCTTACACAAACCTTCATAGGCTGAAATGCAAAACAAAAACAAAAAAATAGCATTATATGTACCCATTATCCTTTTCATCAAGCACACAAAACAAAATGCATGCACGGGTACATTAATGTGCCAACATTCCTGCACACACGTGCTCGAACACTGCGCGCACCCCATTCTGATTCTCTTGTGTATCAAACATGTGAGGCATGTTCTTCTTCATCATGTTTATCAATAATGAGCACGGGATATGTTAGCCTGCAAGGACAGCATGTTACACTCAAACAAATTTCTTAATTAGAAAAAAAGGGTAAAAGACCTTGCTGCAGCAGTGATGTCTGTGTAGGCCAAGATAACTGTTGGCGCAAACGTTACCCTTTTGTCGGTTCCCGACATCTTGACTCGCGTATCTCACTAAGACTAAAGAGAATGGGAAAAAATACAATCGAGAAACATTTTTTTCCGATCACAAGTAAAACGTACTGTTTTCCACTAAATCTTTCCCTGATCTTAATCTATTAAAACTGCATTAACAATTACGATGTTTTATACCGTAAGAACACTTTGAAATGGTGATAAGAAGTTTTACATCGTCGATACGTATGTGTATCAAAGAGAGATTACTTTAATGTTGCTCTTAGAGAAGGGAGTGCCTTCCCTTCATTCATTTCGTTCTTACGGTGCACACCATTTAATACACACCAGCTAAACTGATTTTAAATTCAGAAAAACAAAACAGAAACTCACTAAAGGTGCTGAATAAACATTTCAAATTCTTAATGACTTATCTCATGATAGTGCGATAATCTGAACATAAAAAGCTTTAGTATGCGAAGTCTTGTTTCCTTTTATTTATAATAAAGGATTTTTCTAGAGCGCTATTATTAATATTAGTATTCCCCCGAAGGGCTCAAAGCGCTTTAGAAAAATGACAAAGATAGCCAAACTATCAAATGTATATCCAGACACCACACGCAAACATAAAGACGCGCCAAGAAAGCAACCACTGTAACCACACTTGCGATCTCTCGATCACTCTCACTGTCGCCCTCTGTCGCAATTAAAGCACAACCGTTACCATTAAAGCTGGGTACATTATCACTGAATTAGTAAAAAGCTAAATCAGCAAACCTAGCGCTCCGGAAGGATAATAAATTTGTGGCATTGTTAAATATTCAGTGAATTGGTGGGCTGGGTGAAGCATTTTGAAAGGGGCTGTTCTTGTGGAGTTTTGGTACTTGGTTTACCACCAGGTATAAAGCGAAGTCGCTCAAAGTCATATAACAACGGGAGGCGCTCATAGATCAACACTACGCGACAAGGTTTAGCTGTGAATTTTGGGTGGTAGTATACTATAAGAAGGCCCACTTAATCCGCACGACTAGTCGTGCAGTTTCGACGTGCGTTAAATTCTTCTATCCCCGCGACTGGGCTTTGGGAGTACGTTTTTCGATCCGCACGACTCGTTAAGCTAAAAATTTTTAAGTTGCAATCGATGACTCCGAAGCACGTGAGGTGTCGATATCTCGTGCTAGACAAAATTTAAATAGGAAACTACGAAACGTAAATATTTGAAGGCAATCGCTGCCTTTACAGCTAGTAAAATGACAGGAGAGACCTCTCCGTGATCACAGTCTCTGCATTCTCCCCATTCCCAGCGAGAGGCCGGAACGTCAATCTTAATCGCGTGAGTTCTCAGCACACCTCTACCCCTTCCACTAACCTTAACCCCCTTCACTTACCCTCTCCATACAAAGTTTTAAAATGTGGAGAGAAGAAGAAGAAAAGGGTGGTGCGATTTAAGGAGCTGTCTACAATTCAGATGTTAACTCCACCCGAAAGGACTGGCTAGGCCGAAAACGTTCATTATAAGAAAATGCTTTTGTCGTACAACCAATTTGGGGAGTCGATTTACAGGCCAGTGGCAGTGCCAAAATTTGAAACTTGACAAACAGGTACGTGTACTTTTAGCATCATAACAGTATTGATCCCTACTCGTGCAATAACAGCTGGTCGTGCAGATATGAGAATTACACCCCCAGCGCGCACAAATCGCGCGAAAGTCGTGCGGACAAAAAAAAAAATCATAAACGCCACACTCCTCGAATCGTGGGGATAGTTACTTCGTAAATAAGAATGCATAGTGTACAAGTGCCACTGGTCACGACGGTTCGAATTCCCTCAAAACAAGATTAGAAAACTGTGGGTAAAGGCTGTGGCAAGTGGTCGCCGACTCCGTACGCCGTGATGTGATGTATATCGACGGCAATTTCTTGACTACGTATATTACCTCGATACACCAACTTCCAACGGTACTGCTGACATCTTCGTAGTGTGCTCGATTTTAAACGTATGTGTGATTGAGAGAGAGACTATTGGCTTGTGCAACTAGGAATTAACCCAGAAATCTCTGTCCGTGATGTTGACTACACACGAGCGTACGCATGTAAACCAAACAGTAATATATGAAGCCGAATATGTGGTGTGTAAAAATCCGCACCCCCGAACCGATCCAGAACCAACTTCGGCACGCGAGTTCGTTTCGCCAGCAGAGTATCATATGCCATATTTCGATCCTGTACCTACATGTATATATACGAGACCTTAAAGAGAAACTTAACCCTAGACGCAATTTGAGATGAATTCATAGATATTGATATTGTGAGTCTTGTCAACCATAAATTTCAAGCTGCATCAGTACTATTTCCATACAATTCACGTTTTAATATCGATAAATAGTGGCACAGGGACGTCGCCATGTTGTGGTACTCTTTCGCGAATGAAAGCAAAATATCGCTGCTGTCGTCTGGTCTGGTGACGTCAGTCCCCCCAGAAGCATTCTTCAACATCCCACAGTGCAAAGCGTTCGGCTGTTTCAACGAACAGTGCAAATCGTTTAATCTAGGATGATGTATCATCCTAGGTTTAATGTAGACGGAAGCCACAAAAGCTTTTTTGGGATTCCAAATCCAGAAAAATCAAAAGATTCCTATGCACTTTGTAAAAAGTGGCTTGAAAATTTAAAGAAAGCCAAGTTGCCTCGTCATGCGAAAGAGTATA
>SMGT01011399.1:84404-115632 GCA_004794575.1 Lanistes nyassanus
CTTTAATTGTTCTTACATTATGTGGTTCAAGGTCATCACTTCAAAAGCATTTCAAGTTCATGCCAAGTGTTTTCCCTTGGACACAGCACAGACTGCAAGATGAAAGCAGGTTGGAAAGGAGGAGGGGGAGGAGGAGGAGGAGGAGAACACAAGCTAATCGAGAATCAGGAGCAAAGGTTTATGTATCACAATGTCATTAAGAAGGGTGCACTTGGGAACTCTGCCCAAAAAATGTAGGGTGCATTTTGTGTAGTTAAGGATGCTGGTAATGTGCAATATACAGGTTCTTCAGTTCGTGTACACAATTTTCAGGTGATACACATTGACATATGAACCATGGATTCCATTTTAATAACATTTACTTTTTTTTTTTTTTTGCTTCATGACTTCTAAAGCCTGTGGATAACATCTTATTGACAGTGGAAAACAGCCTCAGCTACAAATAATAGTAATTATTTTCACTCTGTGCTTGGATTTTGATAAAGGTGCATTACATTGAAGAACAACTTTCATTGGTCACAAAGTTCAGCATATTTTTTTTTTTGGGGGGGGGGGGTTATTTTGTGATTCAGGTAGGTGCTGAAAATGAAGGCATGCAGACAGAGCAAGTTCCAAGGACCGCTGCCTTGATAGAGCACTTACAAGATATGAGCTTTTTCATGGAAATAGAAATTGACATTGCTGAAGAGGGGGATGATGCCTGTAATGGTGAGTTGTTAACATCTGGAGGGTAAATTGATTTATATTTTATACTAGACAGAGGACCCGGCGCTGCCCAGGTTTTTTCTTTGAATAAAGAGCATGAAAAAGTCTCTATTCTGTTTAGCCAATCAACGCTGAGACCTCATAATCTTGAGCCTGACCCCACCCCTTGTCTAACCCCTACCTTTTACTAACCTCCCTACCCCTCCTTGCCCTGGAAACACCCTCATACCCCTCCTCGAGACTTCATCTTAACTCAATTGTGACGGAGAATCCTACCTAGAGTAGGTCCTGGGGTGCCGGGGCATTTTTAGCCTTTTTTCAAAAATTCATAAAAAAATCCCCCAAAAGAATAAAAACATTATTTAAAATTGCTAACTACAATAAATAAAGAAAACTCATTTCATACCGTGTTTCTTGGACCTTGTTCCATAATTTTGTAAATCCTTTGATGGAAACACAACTGAAGTTGAAGAAATCAAAAAGTCCTCGCCATTCAGTCTCAGTGTCTGTTCGGTACTCTTCAGTACACGTGCTCGCTCGTTTTTCTCTTCCTAATCACTTTCTTAGGTCTTTCAGGCACAAATACTCTTATCTTCATCCACTTTATCACAGTAAATTTGCGAAACAATGTCATTTTCCTCTTTAGCGTGTAATTTGAAGCGCAAATCTAGCATTTCTCAAGTGACAGACCACATGTGGACCCCCCCCCCCTTCAAATTATTGCCGGAAACGGATCTGATTGACAGTTTAACTCAATGGTAACACCCCCTTCGTAGCTCGAACCGTCCCCGTGACCGCAGCAGTTTTAGCCTTTTTTCAAAAATTCTTTAAAAAATCCCCCAAAACAATAAAAACATTATTTAAAATTGCTAACTAACTACAATAAATAAAGAAAACTCATTTCTTACCGTGTTTCTTGGACCTTGTTCCATAATTTTGTAAATCCTTTGATGGAAACACAAGTGAAGTTGAAGAAATCAAAAAGTCCTCGCCATTCCTTACACAGTGTGTACGACATTGTTTAGTACACGACTGGCACGTTTTTCTCTTCGTAATCACTTTCATGGGTCTTTCAGGCACAAATACTCTTCTCTTCATCCACTTTATCAAAGTAAATTTGCGAAACAATGTCATTTTGCTCTTCAGCGTGTAATTTGAAGAGTAAATCTAGCATTTCTCAAGTGAAAGAGCACATGTACTGATACTCCATTCGAATAATTACCAGAAAGTGGTCTCGGCAGTTTAAACACAGAAAAGGGAAGCAACTCATGAAGAAATGATTCAGCTTTCGATTGCAAGAGTTCTTTCCCTTAAAGGATTAGCGGATATGTTTTGAAAAATCATAATTCACAGTGCAGGTATGCGTTCACTGGGGTTTCCAATGCCTCCCAATGGCAGTGCAGTCTGTCTTTTACTGCGTTACCATTGAGTTAACCCTAACCCACCCCTATTCCTTTACTAACCCCTGCCAACCCCTACCCTTCCCTAACCTCCACCTGACCCCTTCTTCCCATGGAAACACTATCTGCCCCCTCCCCCAGAAAAACAGTCCGGGTATAGAGTCACCATGTGAGTAGCCACACACAAGGGTGACTTAACAGTTTTACGTTTTGGCTTGTCAAGCAAGGGAAAGTACTTTTCATACCAAAGAGAACATTGGTGATTTCCCTTGTGTGCTGATCGCCATGCACGTCAAGGGGCTTCTCAAGGCTGTAGTGTAAATGAATGCTATGCAGCACTTATTAAGTTAACAATTAAAAAACCACCATTTTCACCACTCCCAGCAGATCACAGGAAGGTGTGTGGGGAAAAGTGGAATAATATAAAAATTATGTTTGGCAACCTCAAACTTGCCTGGCAGTAGCCCAGATGGTGATAGGGTCAAAATGGTTAATTCCAGCCCTGATTAAGATCTGGTACATGTAAAATAACCCCAGGACCCCAATGCCATAGTGGACAAGCGAAAGGTAGATATTATTTGTTCCAAAGTTCATAATGACAAGAGAAACAAACTTTTGTCTTAAATTTAAAACAAGGGTACTGGACCAAGCTAAGACATGACAAAGACAAAGACGAAGACAATCTACATTTCGGGGCACTACCCCTTCATCAGGACGACACAAAAACGACGAAAACAGAAGAAAAAGACTTCAGTAGATGTGGCGCATGGGCTGGACAGCAAGAAAAAGACTAAGGGACAGTAAGAAGGGTTAAAAAGAGGGGCAGCCAATCGCCAGGTGGGTAGGAAAGGGTAGGGAAGGGTGAGGGTGGAGAGGGGGCAGGGTGGAGAGAGAAGCGCAGGTAAAGGGGTGTCAGTGTGGGAGAGAAGGTGAGAGAAAAGAAGAGAGAGGAGGAGGGGTAAGGGGGTAAAGAGAAAAGGAGGGAGGTGGAGGGTCAGTGTTTGAGGTTGAGACCAGTGGGTACCATGGTACCAAAATGGGTAATGAAGTAGGATTCCATATTCTTACGGTCAGTGGAATCGCCCTTCATTTTTCAGATACCACAGACCCTCATGTTGTCGGCTGTGTTTTGTCTTAAAAATGCATGGTTTTTACAAATAAAGCAGAAGCGCTGACCATGAAAGGTCATTCAAAATTTTTATAATGTAAAGAAATCTGGTGTGGCAGTGGATTTGTGTGGCAGTAAGCAAGAAAAACATGCTTGTTTACCATGTGTAACTGTAGACGTATGTGCCATACAGAATATTAGGCTGCATGCAAAATACGTACATTCTTTTCCTCAAAAGTGCTAAGTTCAGGGACCTGTAGCAAAATGCATGTTCACATACTGCACATACATACAGTCATGTGTGATGCAAAGGCAGGGAGGCTGCTACTGAGAATGAAGTTTGTTATTTTTAATTTGTGTATGTCATAAGATCCATTATAGAAGGGATAAAGTAGGCATACCATAAGGCCATGAATCAGCATCCTGAGAACAACACATTAAAAAAAAATTAGGAAACATCTCACGCTGCATAGTCATTTATATGGATATACATGCATTTTATGTTTAATTCTTTTTAACCTACATGATCATTATTTTTTATAAGGTTGACACTGCAGCAGACAAGCCTTTGGATGGGGAGCCACATCAAGCATTTACCCAGGCTGTGCAAAGTGATCAGCCATCTTTGGAAACTACAGACACACGGCAATAACGTGCAGGAGCTGTGCCTACTTGGTCCTACAAGCACCTGCGGCATGCTGGTGAACTGTTGCATTATTTTACAGGACTGTAAACTTTTAATAAATTTAAGGCAGTTTTCAGATCTCTTGGTCCTGCCGTTAACTGCTTCAAGTAATGCAGAACAGAAACTGCGCACAGATACTATCACAGAGCTGCATCATACAGCATGTCACTGTGGAAGTGTCCAACCAAGGAGATGACCTGGCGATCTTGGCAGTTGAAGCATTAGGGGGACGCTTAGTGGGCATGGGTGTGATAGTGAGGGTGGGGATGAGCATATGGAGTGGGGTTAGGTGGTGGGGCATGTGGGGATGGGGGGGATGACCTTAGCAGGTGCAGGTGGAGGGTCATGGGTCGGGTGTTGGCATGCAGAGGTGACTGTTAGCAGGCAGGGGTGGTTGTGGGTCTTGTAGGTGTTGCTACAGATGCTGTTTCAGTCGCCATAGTCTCCTGTTGGTCTAAACTGACATCAATTTTTTTGACCAACTTTTCTTTAGTTCGGAGCCATCCAATGGACATTTTATGCTCGTCCATTCTCATCCCTGGAGTAAGGACTTGGTTACACTAAAGCCGTGCAGCTGGCCCCAGGTGTTCTCAATCTCAGAGGAAACAGATCATATGGAATATACAAATTTTTTGAAAATGTGATCAAACTTCATCCTCAGTAGCAGTCTCCTTGTCTTTGCATCATGTGTGACTCTATGTACGTGCAGCATGTGAACATGGATGTTGGTACATGGTATTTTGCATGGAAAATGCAAATTTCTTTTTCTAAATGTGTGTTCCTTTAGCGATACTTACCATGACCCAAAGTGCTATATTCTCAATTATTGATCCCTAAATGCACCTTCCAAAAAAAAAAAAACCCCATACCCACCAGCTCAGTCCTGGTAAGGCCCCTCTGCACATGCGCACAGCACATGCTACCTGTGGTCAGAGCTCACTGACTAGGTCACCCTTTCTGAAAACCAAAGCAGCAGGGAGGAGGGTGGGCCTATGATGGGTAAGTATTGCTAAAGAAACACAAATTTAGAAAAAGAAATTTGTATTTCTTGTCACAATACTGTACCATGACCCAAAGTGCTGATTAGCACAAAAAAGAGGTGGGCGACACCAAAAAAACTTACTAGGGTTAGGATGGACCTGACCAGAGGTGCTGGGTGACAACATCAGCTGTTACTCCAAAAGTCCATCCGGCAGCAAGAAAGATCCCTATGGGAAAGAAGGATCTTCTGAGCAGGTCACCCGCAGAACTTTTTGGACTGCTTGCACCTAAGAAGCGAGTGAGTCGGCCCATGCCTGAACCTCATGCACGCGAGCAGCTGCTAAGTGCAGGGAGGGTTCCCCGCCCACCCCCTCCATTTTGTAGTCAGTGTGGTATAATATGCACAACACACAAAAGGTGAGACCCAGCGAGAGATACAGGCGTTTGCATCTCTGGCAGTCAGCCAGAATGCAGGGAGAGGAATAGGGGTCTCCGAGGGGCAAAATGTAAGGGACATGTAGGACATCTGTACGCACCCAAACTCAGTCCGGATAGCTAGGTCAGGTCCGGATACAGCCAGAATCATGGACCAGGGCAAGATAGTAGCTGTCAGGGACCAGTCACCAGGGCTCTGAATCATGACCAGAAAGCTGACCAGGAAGACAGAGATCAAGAGCCATCCCGCTCATGGCGGATGTCCATCTCCATCCCAGAAAAGTTTGAGCCACCCTGGCGAGACGGCCAGATGCCAATCATGGCTAGAAAAACCGTTATCAAGTCAGGGCAGTGAAGGAAGCTGCACACAGAACTCATAGGGAGGGACTGCCAAGGCAAAGTCACACTGAGTGTAGGCAGGGTGAAGTGTAGACGGTTGAAAACACAACCAGCCCGCACCACAGCGCTCGAGAAAGTCAGGGTGACCTGGTCAGTGAGCTGTGCGCGCGGGTAGCGTGTGGTGTGCGCATGTGCCGAGGTGTCTTACCATGGCTGAGTTGGTGGGTATGTTTTTTTGGGAAGGTGTGTTTAGGGATCACTGATTGAGAATATAGTACTTTGGGTCATGTCTACAGTTACACATGGTGGGTGCCAGCAGGTGCTATACCATGTTAGTAGCTCAGTAATGTCACATGAAATTTACACTAGGATTCTTTGTCAGACCAGCCTTCACATTTCACAACCACAACTCGATTTTTGCGACATGAAAGCAACAGCCAGTGAAGATGCCATCTTTCTCTGCAATTTTCCTCTAAGGCAACAGGTTTACCCTTTACTCTTTTTCTTTATTTCTCTCTTTTTGTAAAGGGAACCAGCAGTCATTTCTTACAGATTTATCACTGGCACAGAAGGGCTTCACACAGCTTCTCCATGGCGGTCTGCTCTCAGAATTTGTAAATTACAAAACATAGCATATTCTAATGTTAAAACTTTTACAATCACATTTTGATTAGGAAATATTAAGTCGAGGCAATGTTTGCACATTTTGCAAGCTCGCACAGCCAGGACAAGAGTGAAGTGTTTCATGTGTGAAGAGATCACAGTCCAGACAAAACAGCTGTTGACAGTGCTCACACTGATAGACCTGGAACAGTTTAAAATAATGATTAGCAAAACCTGTTGAAGGAAACATTATTTATCTGTCATATTACTATTCTGGGGATATTCTATTGTTATTTTACTGTTTTGCTTTTCATAACTAAGTAATAATGTTCATGCACATTCTCCTAGTGCATTGATATCAGCACAGCAGGGAGCGTGGGTAAAACGAGCGAGGAAAAAGTAGACGCAGTCAGTTCATTCGGGATTCAGTCAGAGTCAGAGCTTCGAGTTAGTCACTTGAGCAAGGATTTAGTAGCTGTGCTCTCACAGTGACATGAGAAGAAATAAAGTACATGTAGATGTGAAGACGACTTGTTGCTGTGTCCAGAGTGGAGGGATGAGAGAGCCATTGCCACAACTGCAATAAGTGACACTAAACCCGCTAACGCTCGACCCTGTTACAGGTTACATGAAAGCTAAACCAAATTGTGAGAAAATTAATATTTTGTAAAAATTGAAAGCAGACAAATTCTGTACCTGTGGATCAAGGATCTGCACTTGACATGCATAGCAGTACCTATAATAAAAGTAAGAAAAGTAATTTATGGCAATAGAAAACATTCAGAATGTCAATATAAGTGGGATATAAGAGCAAAAGAAAGGGTTATGTCAGCTCTCAAGGAGCTGTTCTAACTACGACCAAAAGTCAACAGAAGTGATTTCCAAACAACCAGTTAATGTACTTTCTTAAGAGAATTCTCCTTACAAAGTTCCATCAGCCATGATGTCTGCTGTAAGCAACTCTTTGAAAGGTTCAGGGGGGAACAGATGATGGTAGGAGCGCGCTAGGTGTGGGGCTGACACCAGAGTCAATCCTGGTAGGAAATAAAAATCCAATGATTTACAAAATATTGTGTGAAATTGTTTTAAAAAAATACCTTTTCAGGTCAACTACAATGTATTTGTGTGTGTGTATGCATATGTACACAAGTGTGCAGATCCATGGGAGCAGGTTCATGCACATACATGAGCATTTGGGTCTCAAAGGTGTCGTCCTTTCCCCAACAAATCAAGTATAGTGCAGGTAGCATACATTACATTTCGTACTTTTCTCCTTACAAGACTCGCTAGTGCCTCCACAAATAGGAGAGATGAAATTCATGTATTGACACTTCGGTGTACTGGTACAGCGAACTCTTATACAAGATTGTGTTCTAAGAGAAATTCATTACAAACCATACAGGATCTGAAAGAGGCTGAAGTATGTGCCATAAACGTTTTCAGAGTTACTAGCAAACCTACTGCCAGCTGACTCAAAAAATAACAATAATTACTCACCACAAACATTGCACTCTATAGGCAGCTCACAATATTTACTCTTGCACTGAGGACAAAAATACCCACTGCTTCCAAACCCTTGCAATGATTTGCTATCCAGGTGACTGAAAACAACGAATTTGTGAAGCAGTATCACAAAAAAAAGCCCTCATAAAATGTCCATATCTTCTGATGAAACTACTGCAAAGACAAAAATTATACACTTTGTTGATTTGCTAAGATATTCAGAGTATGACTTTATCAAACGTCTACAAACATTCAACTTTTAAAAAAAATCCTATCAAATAAACTATGATTTCTGCTGCCAAACATAAGCTCTACAAAGCCAAAATAATGGAAGGATACGCAGAAGCCAGCTGAAGGCCACTCACCACATGCACATGGAGGCTGTCTCCTCAGTGCCTTTGCCAGAACTAAGGGAATGATGGGGAAACCCTTGACAAAAATAATAAGACGATGAGCAGATGATCTGACGATGTTTGGATTTTTACTTGCTTTGTCTACACAGCTTTGCAATGGAAACATTAATCTGAAGATGGCTAGATCATCCACTTCACTTGCTTTAACACAGATATTGAAAGTGCCATGGAAAGAAAATTTGCAATTTGAGAAATTCTTCAGGAAACAGATCATCTTTGACCTCCTACATCAGGGTCTTGTGTAATGATGAAAGAGTGAAAAAACATACCCATCTTGATTAAAGACGATTCTGTGTTAGTCTGCAAAGACGAAATACAGACACGAGTAGTTTACACCCATGCAGGAAGAGTAAAAATGGAAAGCAAACAAAAAGAGGTACTAATATTTTCAGTGATGGAGAGAGAGGTGTTTGGGGTATTACATGCATACTTACAGTGGCTGGTGGTGGCGTCACATGCTGTTTCAGAAGATCTTTGAAGTGAGATTCATCAAGTATAACATTGTACTGGCCTGAAAACCATATGATATCGCAGCTTCACAGAATTGAAATATTTAAAAAAAATTTTAAAATCTAACATTTTAAAATGGACACCACTTTGCTCCCTATTCAGACCATTCATACTTATTCTTCACCAAGATTGAAGAAGAACAATCAAGTCTCTTATTTCTAAACAGGTTGTGAGCAACTACATTACTAAGGAGTGCTGGTATGATCATTTTAGCTGTATCTTTAAAGAATTTATTGATGAGGAAAATAATGCTGAGCAAGATAACGGCAATGGTAATACTACACAGGACTACCAGAGTAACTTGAGATGTGACAATTCACTTAATGCTGTTCTTACCAACGATGAGCTATTAGGCTATCAAAGTGCTAAAAGATGGATAGGTTGATAGGTGAGTTTTACAAGCATTCTGTTAGTGTTTCCATTCCCTTTTTTTTGGTCAGACTTTTAAACAAGATTTTTGATACAGGGCAGTTTCCAGTGGCTTGGACAGAGGCAATTATTCAGCCTCTAGGCAAGAAGGGGGGCACCAACAATCCCAATAATTACAGAGGTATTTCTTTGCTGATCAACAACATGATGAATGGCACATCTTTGCATGGTGAATATCTCTTTTTGATCACTGAATGGGAGAAACTTTCCTTACTTTAGGTGTTACAACCTACAGATCTTTGCCTGGGTTCAATTTCACAAGAAAGCACCTACCACTGGTCATCTGACAGAGCTTTTTGTAAACTCTGATCTCAGCAGACAGCCCAATCACAGAGCAGCGAACATTATTTTCTGCAAGCATCTGAAATGTGAGAGATAATTACCTTTAGAGATGATACCTCTGCCAATAACTTTTTAAAAAAAACAACACAGTTATGCATTAATTACCTTGACTGTGGTGTGAATGTCACCAGGGTCACAGGTAGTTAAACTGCCACTCAGTATGAGCACCTCTCTACTGACATGACTAGGCATGTATCTGAAAAAAGGCAAAAGATGTTAAATACTAACTGCATCATACAAGGCTAATTCACAAAGAACACTTAGCCTTCAAAAACTTATTTGTTTTTAAATTCTGTTTTCAACTTCAAGACATGTTAGATGACATCCCTAATTCAGTAATTGCTACATGCTAAAGTTTGCTGGTAACTTCATTTTCAACACCCTAAAAAAAATAGCCATTGAAGAAAATGCATGTTCTGCGAAGGAGATGAGAAAGCAATAAAACGGGAGAATCAACTGAAAACTAAACCGATGCTACTGACCACAAATACAGTACAGGCAAAATGAACTGGACCCGAAGTTAGTCATAAGGTAATATATATATATCAAAAACTAAGTGAACTTTGTTCACTGGTCTAACTACAACCTCTGAAAAATGTAGGTAAGCCTGAAACTGAAAGTGGCACGCCTACAGCTATATAATTAGCCGAAGTTAAAAAACCAGGGCTGGAATTAATTTTGAGTTGCTAACCAGGCTACCACCAAGTAAGTTTGAAGCTGCCCAGTCGGTTTTGAGGCTGCCAAGCATAATTTTTCTATCATTTCACTTTCTCCCCACACACCTTGTGGCGATCTGCTGCCATTGAACATTAAGCAATAAAAAATCAGACATTTTTTTAAAGTCCGAACCCTAAAGTCCAGAAGATTTGTCAAACAGTGGCGACTGATTAGCTTGCACGACATCAAACTGTTGCAAAAGCAAGAGGCAAAGGCTGGAACATCACATCAAAGCCCTTCCCAGCCCGAACCCTAGTGATGCCAGGTCTGATAGCCGTAGCCATGCAGCCGACACATACTGCAACAACATACTGCGGACAAGGGATACAGTCCACTTTGCTGTGAGGGACAATGTTTCTTGCTTATAAACTGCATGATGATATGTACATTCTGGTGCTCCTTTGTCGGCCAGGAAGAGATATTCACAGAGGATTTTATTTGCAGAATACAAGACTCAGTGTCATTAAATCTGTTGTCCGTGCTGGTCAGAATGTAGGCCAGCAAACGGAGACAGGATGGCACATCAGCCATCCCCCACAAGAGTGGGAGAGGGGAGTGCACACCTGTTCTGCTTCATCCGAGGAATGGCTCACTCTAATGCTCTCCCATAGCCCGAGGCCACAGTAGCTTAAAAGTGGTCATCCTCTACATGGGTGAAAGTTTTCCAAAATGAAAATTCTGAACTAGATGTTGCCAGTTTCAAGACCCTAAAATTTTGCTCGTCATTGATACTCATTAATATTATCAATGACGCACAATAATACAATAAAAATGAATAACACACGAAATTCTACTTTAAAAATTTATTCAGTAATCTTCCCTTTCTGATGTAGCACACCCAGAGACACACACACACAGAGATGGTTAATTTGAGGAAGCTTGGTTTTGAACATCTCTCTGATGTCCACAGTAGTGGATTTTCTCTTTTTGGTTTTGCTTTGTCGTTTACATCAGCAGTGCTGGTGTTCCGGTTAAAAAATGAGAAAAAGAAACAATGCAAAGCAAAGCAAACTCTTACTACAAAAGATTATATAGCTTCTACTTGAAGACACGTCAGACACACATTATGGAAGAAAATAAAAATATAATATTTAACGAATCTTTACTTTTTTAGCACCACTTCTCTGACTAGTTGAGGGATACCGAGCTGGTGTCTATGTGCATCAACATCACATCAGTTACAAAATAAAACTTTACTGTGATAGTCAAAGTACCATATTACGACAGTCTGACACATCAGCTTGCAAGCTATTGCAAATGTGTTCTAATAATTCCAAATTCCAGGCATGCCAAAATGAAGTACAACATGATATGATGATAGTGACCGGGCGAACAAATCCTTAAAATGTTGGAACTAAAGAAAGCGTTAGCTGTATATCTACTAAATAAATGTATGCTAGCTGCATGAAGATGGCACTGAAGAATACAACTCCTAACGACTGAATGACTTACCTTGAAGTTTTTCTGGTGACTGGACTAAGATTTGTGTGAAGCTTTAAAATCCTCTTTCCCCCACCTCCATACTTCATGGTCGCAGAGCACACGATACAATAATCTGTGCCTGGTGCATCAAACGTTTTGCACCAAACTCCATAACCTATAATGTTTTTAAACCACTCCCACCTCCATTTGTTCTTGACCATTTCTTCTACTTTTAAAACTTTTCTTCCAAATAAGGCACTTCTGATTTCGCAGTATTCTGTTAACAAATGGCAGCAGAATAAGAAACCAGCTTTTGAGCAAATGGGAAGAGTTGGGTCGGACCGGCGGATTGAGTAATAATTGGATCGGTCAATATTTGCATGTGCGATGTTTTGTTGTTGTTTTTTTTTTTAATCAAAATTTTCAGAATTCGGAGTTCTGAATTGGAAAATCAGGAAATTCGGAAATCTGGATATATTCGGAAAAGTTTCACCCATGCCTTTATAAGGGGTGGGAAACAACCACAGTTTGGCTTCAGGGCATAGAGCTGGCCAAAGTCTGAGGTCGCCAACTGGGCAAGTTTGGATGAAAGGTGGGGTCACCCAACACAACTTTTAGGCGCCACTGGCGAGTGGCAGCCATTTAATTCCAGCCCTGTTGGAAGTTGTTAAAAAAAAAATGCAGGAAATGCCTTACCTAAGAGTCTGCAAAGCCAGCTCAAGAGAATTTTGCAGGGATAATTCCCCCTGGCATGGCTTGCTGGCCAAATTTTGAAGTGCACTGATATGACGCCTGGGGTTGCCTGCAGTGAGAAGTGTAGTGTGTTAAGAGATGGACCACTGACCCAAATGAAACCGACTTTTGTCACACGTTTCTAATAAACCTTCTTGTTCCAGAATATCTGATACAAGCTACCCACCACCGAGTTCAGTGACCTTTTCTGCTCGTTTGTTGCGGGTTATAAGTATTCCAAGCTGGCTTATAGGGTTCTGATCAAAATATTCCTCCACAAATTGTTCTAGTAACTGAAACAGAAGCACATAAAATAAAAAGTTTATATAAATATTTATCCATAAATATTGTGAGTTTTTAACTGTTCAAATCATTTCATCTAAAGAAACCAGTACTAATGCATACTTTTTTTTAAACAACGCTAATTCTTGTTTCCAGTGTAGCAGTTGCTTTACACACTGGAGTAAATATATATATATATATATGTCAAAATGGAAAATGTTAATGCCACAGGAACTTGAAATGACAAGCCAGACAGCATTATGTTTTACTGACTCCTTTTCTTTTTGTTCTGACCATACCCCACTTTGGTTAACATACTGTCACATTTTGCCCACTTCAACCCCACCAAAGTTTGGAAGCAGAAAGCCAGATGTACACTAAACTGAATCAATAACTTCATAGCTTTTTGTTAACAATTATCAAGTGGAAGTATAAATGAAGGCACAGCTGCTATTCAAATTATAAAAGCAATAACACACTTTTAAAGTTGTGATGATACGAGATGGCTTCAGGTCTTGATCACTCATGGAAGCCGACATATCGATGATAATGAACAAATGACGCATCTGCACACAAAAAAAAATATTGTTAGTTATGTAGCCAGGTGGTGGTTACGTACACCCAGGGGTGTAGCCGGGTGGTGGTAACGTACACCCAGCGGGCCCCTGAACTCTCCTAGTCGGCATACCATAGTTAGTTGCATCATGTGCCTGATTGGTCGTTCGTTATTCAAGTGTGGGAAACATAAAGGGTATCGTGTTTCTTTTGATCCCCTGACCCAAAGGTGGGTAGGGAAGGACCAACAAGGTCTCACTGTCCGAGGCCACCTATAAACGCTTATCTGTAATTTAGGTGCGGCCAGGATGGCACTACTTTGAGATTTATGGGTGGTCAAAGTCGCTCTAGAACCAGAGTGGACTGAGCATCTCAGCGGGAGGTGAGGGTGAAAGGTTAACTACATTGTGCGATGAGTGTATTTAAAGAGCTGAGGAAAAGCGGACAGCATTCATTCATTCATTCCTGAGCATCTCCATCGTCGGAGCTCTTGATCTTGAGTCCCTTGTACATGCAGCATCGGGTAGGAAGGTCCGTCCTGTGCTCTCACAGTGACGTGAAATGTATTAAAGTTTGCGTATAGAAGCGAAGACGCCTTGTTGCTGTGTTCAGAGTGGAAGGATGACAGAACCATTGCCATGACTGCAATTGTAATGAAACGCTACTGCTCGACCCTGTTACAGTTAAAATCTCATTAACAGTCAACATGTATTCCTTATCTTCCTCTAACCTGTAAACTATTACAAAGTCATGTGAAATGTTGCACTGCCAGGTGCACTTTGTCAAGAATCAATGTCAGAAAAAAAACACTGCATTGTTTCCTGATTTAAATAATGCACCATTAGCTCATGGCTGAAGCCAATAATGAATGCTGGATTTTTGCAGTTGCAATTTAAAAATAAACTCACCATTCCTAGACGAATGTTGCCTACTTTTTCCAGAAGATGCTGCCGTTTAGCGCGATGCACCAGGTCATCAACACTTGCTTGCAGTGATCCTGATTCATCTTCAACAAGTGCTTCCCTATAGGACAAAATTGGCTTTTTTTTAAAGCACCATGTAATATTACAAATCTGTTACTGAAATTAAGTTAAAAGTTACAAAATGTTAACACAATGTCTTGATATTAAAAAACTCACCAAGTCTTCTCATATTCAGTTTCCCACCGGTAGCCTATCTGTTCTTCATCTGCCATGATTGTGATACTGTTTTCTTCTTTTTCACTTCTGAAAAATAATACTTCCAGTCAATTCAATGTCAAATGCATGCCTTCCCTTTATATACGTATGTCCATGCACACTTGCATGTGTGCAAATGCATGCAAAAATTGCTGTTTTGGGGGAGGATCCTGGCTAGATGTAAAATTGTTTGCACATACTAATGCTTCATATATGTCCAATATCAAGCTTCTTTACACTTTACCATATGATCAATGCCATCTTCCCAGCATCAAAATACAAACTATATATTAAAGCAGAAAGGTAAATGTAATAAACCAGAGTATTTAAAATAGTTTTTAATGTCTTTGAGTGCATTTACTGAATTCCTCCTTTTGTTTTCTGATTCTCTTACTCTTAGTTGGAGCATGGTCTGTTACTAGTGTTACACGCTATGGCCGTCATCAAACTTCACTAGTTCACTTTGGGATTTAAACTACAGAGCGCAGCGACACATCGCCATTTGATGACATTTTAAACACACTGGCGGTTTTCCTTATTACCCTAAGTATTGAAATCAGAATGAAACTAAACAGACGGGATTAACAGTAAAAACGTGTCGTACAGAAAACACTGAATAGCTTTCGCTTAGTATTGAACGAATTAAATCCCACTAAAACTTTTAGTTTAAGACGTAACTTCTCAAAGTTCTAGGCTTAGATAAGCAACATCAGTAAGTAAAAATACAGCAAAATAAGCGTTCAACTAGTTTATTTTAAAACCAGTCACAGTGCCTTTAATGCAGGCTTCCAAAAGACAGCTTAATCAAGTTATTGGGGGGGACAAAAACCTGTGCAGAACAACACACTAACAGAAACTTCGAGACATGATCTCGTAAGTTGGAGTTATGTCCCCACAACTAGTGAATGTTTCCCAAGTCCCTTTTGCTGCTCTTAGAACTTATAAAAGAATAGGGCAGGTCTAAAAACGTTCAGTTGTTCCGAAGAGCCACGCTGATATTATTTGGCTCTCAAAACAAATTTATGATTTCACAAATACGAAACTTCGGCTACGATTACATTCATAAGAAACTTTCGTCAGACGATATTCATATTGCACGTACGGAGATGTACGCTTCACGCTTGTAGGCTGTGTTCTGAGATTTTATTATAATAATAGTAATGCAGTGATGAAGCAGTGAAAGGAAATGATTCGAATCCTGGCAAACGGGCATTTTGGGTAAGGAACAAATTTTTTTTTTCTCAGTCTTTGAAGTTTGTATCGTGTCCTGGCAGAAGTGAAAGTTAAACGGGTCATCCCCAGTGATGTCGATCTCGATGGCCGATGCCGGCAATGACTGAATGAGTCTTGACATCCTCTTAAAGTAACCATTGCTGACGTATACGAATTTCTCACTAAAATCTGATTAGACATTACACGAGAAGCCTTTAAAACAGAAGTCAGTTTTATGCTGATTGCAAGGTTGTGACGGAGTCTTGACAAGCCATTTTTATGTGCAGTCCTAGTGCGCTAGTGTAGTGGGCAAACATTAACATAAATATACTCACTATAGCCAGTGTTTCCATTAGTATAATGATCATTATCCTACATATTTCAGAAGTATACAAGGATTAAGGACTACGGATTTCTTATTGGTCAATTCTTCAGTTCCATTAGACTAATTTCAGTCTACACAGACCAGTAATTTTGATGGATTGCTAGTTTTTGTTTTTGCTTTCCCCTTTAAGTTTTGGTTATACCGCTACCAATAATCACTGCATTAAATTAGACGCCACCTTTCTCTGTAAAAGAATTCCCTTGCATTTCTTATCAATAAAAATGATAAACTTTCAAAGCTAATCCTTACATTACTTTAATTGTTGGAACACTTTGCCCTTTAGTAGATGAAGCTACTGTCACTAATCCTTGCATATCCACCTGCTGGTGCACTTAGATCTATGTCTGCATTAAAAATTAGTTTGTATTACAAGTATACAGTTACAAAAAGCGTTTTTCCTTTATTTTTGCAGCCCACACTGTGACAGTTGCTTTCAGAAGACTGCATTAAGTGTGAAGGCAAGGTTTTCCAAATCTGAAAGACATCTGTCTGTTGTTTCAAGACAAGGCAGCAGGCAGCATGCTGATGTTGGATTTATCTCACAAAATGGATTGTCCCATTCACAGTTGATGCGTCTTCATTTAGGCAGTTTACAAACTACTAGACATTACACAATCTTTCACATACAACCTCCATCACCAGCAAAAAGACAGCTGCTAAAATGCACTTTACTAGTGCCAGTCAGTTGTCGGCAGTTCTCTGGAATTCGAATATTGAGTGGGTTACGAAGAGTGCTGAAACTTCGTTACCTATTGTTGAGTGGAGCAGTTGGAGGAGGCATGGCAGCAAGTCAGGTAATGCCGCTAATATTAATAAGTAATTTTGCCATAACATAAATGAACGTGTATGAATAGTGGGTAAATTGACAGCTTACTTGCTTGGATTCATGACAGATAATTATGCTTTATAGAGTCCTGTCAAATCAACAGCATGAACATTCTTCAAAGCTAGCAAAGACAGAACAATGGTAGGAACTTAAGGTTAAAAAGACGTTTTATTATAACTTACACTATAGGCTCATGTGAAGCAGACCTGGTAAATAAAGGACTTCAAACAAATCTATCCTTTTGGCAAAAACTGAGGTCATGCTACAAGTTCCCTCCTTCCTTCCTAAAAAAGATCCTCAGTGATGGCTAGCTGCTAAAATACAATAAATACTAGAAGAACTGTTAAGGGTATCCCTGTATTTATTTTTTTTTTCTTGTAGCAATGTTAACAGATAGACAATTTAACAACTAAAGAAGTTATATAAGTGAGAACATTCCAGAAATGGCAAAATCCCTAGATAATGATTACACCAAGGCCCAAGATAACTGATAACTTCCACAAAATCCCATAGCACAGCAGAAATTTCCAGAATGTGGCAGAACTTGCCAGAAAAATGTTAGAAATTTCTAGAAATGAATGCAGCAGTGGTTATTTGAAAGCATTGAATTATGCTAAACAACTTTTTTGGGGGATGGCTTAGAAATTGCAAAAAAAAAAAAATGCAGTTTTGCCAACATTGTAATAAGCAAGCAGTTGTGAAACATGCTGGTAACTTCTCAAAAAGCTTACACAGTGTAGCAGATCAGTTTGGAATATGATTAGTTTCCAGCTGTTGATAGAATATTCCAGAACATGACAGCACATTTTGAAAAATGTGACAGAAAGGTAGTTTTGGTATTTACAGGTAGGTATAAGAAAAGTCTAACACATTAGGACAGAAATGTTTGAAAATGCAACAAAAATCTTCAGTATGTCGAAAAAACGGGTTTTAGAAAAACTAGTCCTGACATAAGCTGGCCAGTTGTGCAAGATTTACATAGTACAGTAGATTATTCTGCAGGTTGTCAGAAGTTTCCAAAACACGATTGAACTGTCTGGAATGTTGATCCATCAGGCGATGTGACATGCTTTAGTAACTGGAAGAAAACCAAAACCACAAGAGAAACTGACCTACAATGGTATAGCCTTCTCTGTAATCTTCAAGAACTCTAGCATTTCAGAGTAGAAATTTCTGGAAGAGATAGGCTCGCCAGAGCAGGGTATAGGAGCTGCTGGTTCAGAGACATCTGCAGCCTGTGGAATAAAGAAGATGCTTTGGGGAATCCAGTTCTGACACATACTGACCAATTCTACAATGTCACATAGTTCAGTAGATTCTTCTGCAAGTTCGCAGAAAATTCCACAGCAACATGAAACTGTCCAGAAATTTAAATCATCAGGAAGCTCTGGCATGCTTTGAGAACTTTACTAAATGCCAAAAACACCTCAGAAACTGACATGCTGTCCTACAGTTCTCTTTGCAACCTGCAATAACTCTAGTGTTTAACAGCACAAATTTCTTGAAGAGAATAAAATTGCAAAACAGGCTTCATCGGTTCATGTGTTACCACTTCAGAAGCATCCTGACAACCTCTGCAGCTAAAATGGGGCTTTGGGAATCCTGCAGAGCACAGTGGGCATAAGAGGCACGGATGGATGCACAGTACAGATACATACACAGATGGACACATAAAAAATAGTAATATAAAATAAATGTACTCTTGAAAACCATGTAGAGTACTTTTATCATAGTACTATTGCTTTAGTCACAAGTGCGTAAACATTGTCTTTATAGCAACTTTTCAGCCTATGATGTCATGTTAACAAACCTATTTAACTTCACATTATTTGTTTCCAAGAAAAAAATTTTGGTAGATTGGTGGAAGAGATTTGCAGAGAGACCCTGGTTGACTCTCTGTTGCTTATTCCTTAGTGGTGTGCAAATTTCACATTAGCTTTGATGGTGATAAAGGCTAGAGGTTGTCTCGTGACCTGTTTTTAGTTGTTGAGGGGTTGGAGGGAGGTAGTTTACACCCCTTGCCCTCGGCTCTACATTTTGTAGACCAGCATCCTGAGGGTGTTGCCCATCTCCTGTCCCCCACTGCCTTACCTTCCCTGATCCATGGCTAATGTACCCATTTCCAACTGGGTGAACTGGGGAAGTGTAGTGCAGCACACAGGTATGAACCGATGCTTTTGGGGTCTTGGGCCAGCACTGGTCTGACTACTTCAGTACTTGGCCAACCACTTTCCCACTTGATGATAGAAATTGGTAAATGTTTGCAGAAGTAAAGCATGCTGTAAAATTAAGCATAAAAATGGGGCATATAGTTTCAGGAAAAATTCCCCAAACATGGGGAAACACAAGACACAAGACATTTCAGAAATAATGTTTTGGAAAACATGTTTTTTATACATCACCCTACAGGCATTTGAAAAAGAAAAGCTCAATCTCTTTGTGCAACACAGAAATTCAAGTTTTTTTATTTAAGCTGTATATTGTTGTTATTTTAATAATAATTTTAGAAAACATTTTCACTGAGTAACAGTACTAACATGAGAGTTGCATGTTTCAGAAAATTGATCAGCTGAAGCAGTATTTCCCAGACCTTGGGTGGCTGAATGAATACTTACCAGAGTCTGATACCCTGAAGAAAGCATCTGCTTCCTTTGGCAGACTGATGTCCAGAGTACAAGAAAGCATGCCTGAAAAAGTATATTGAGAAATTCACCCCTCCTCCCACCCACCCACCAACACATGCACACACACACAGTCTGCATTTTTATTCTGCAAGCTGGTAATCATCCTGAAAGTTGATCTTTTTTTCATCTGTTCACTCCACCTTCCTTCCCTTAACCCCTTCACCCCTCCGTCTCTAGCTTTTTCTCTCACCTCCTTCCCACTCTCTCTCTCACCGACGCCCCCTTACCCGCGCTGCTTTCTCTTTCTCTTTCTCTCTCCCCCCCCCCCACTCTCCACCCCCACCCTTCTTGTTCATTGTGTCTGCATGATCCTCAAAATTCAGTGTAATCTATTACATTAAATCTACTACATCTATTACATTACATTAACATCTATTACATTACGTTGATATCACATATGGGTATGACAAAGGATGCTGGATGAAACAAAACGATAGGATGCTGGATGAGAAAAGCTGTATTACAATGATAATGAATCCTTCATTTTCACTTTCAGAAAAAAGTTTAAAAACTAGTTACTGATTGGAGACAGCAAAACAATTTGGTGTCACTTTTTGCATAGTCTGGCAAAAGAGGCTAATCTTTCTAATCCACTGAACACATGTTTCAGGGATGGTTGAAAAATCATTTAAAGGACATGAATACATGGCTGGCAGAAGCGAGAGGAAACTTCCCTATGCTGGCAGAAGGTTTGTTTTCCTGAAGTAGTTTGCAGCCTAACCAGTGGCAGCCAGACATTCTGATGATGTACTACTACATAACTACACATAACTTGTTTGGTTTGCAGTTTGGAAAAAAGACATACATTTTAAAAGCAGCCTTCTAAGTGCTGGAGTCTCTAGTCTGGAAGCATACAGTTATTTTCTATGCATTGTATTAAATATTTGATGCAGCAGAAATTGTCATTAGGAAATCAACACTTCATGTTCATAGGGCATATAATCTTCTTAAAATGCATTTGCAACAGGACAACTGTAGGGGAACAACAGTTTTCCATGGAAAACTTTAATTTAAACATCATCTGAATCACTCGTGTGTGGGGTGGGGGTTGGGGGAACACAGCTTATGTCATGATCTCAATGACAAGAAAGCCAGTAAACTGGATATAATCACAGGAAAACCATTTAGAAACTTGCAGACACAGTTTAATACTTTTTACCCTTATAGATGATGTTAGGGAAAACAATTTAGTGCTTCCAGTGAATTCCCCTGAAACAGCCTAATGGCCCTGATTTCAAAAGCTCGTCAAGGTGGATAAGCCTGTGTAAGATAAAATTGAAAGTTCTTTTTAAGTGGTGTCTGGTGTCCCCTGGTTAGGCTGTTCTGCATGCTTTTGTAAATGTCGCCCTTGGTGATTTCTTTTTAAATGTATGTATTGTAATTAATAAAGAACAAATGAGGACAGAGCGCTATAAATCATCAAACGATAATCCCAACAAGGTACTGGCAGCGCTAGACACACCCGTATGCTGACGTATGCAACCAAAGGAGCCTACCGTACCCAAACACGTAGCAAAGAGAGAGTCGAAAGTAAGGAACATGGCAGATCTTCATGTAGATGTAGATTTAACTGAGCAATCATCACCAAAACCTTTACTGCAACAGGTCAATGGTTTCTACTCTAGAGGGTGACGACGCTATGAAATAATGTGAAGATCTGCCATGTTCCTTACTTTTGACTCTCTCTTTGCTACGTGTTTGGGTACGGTAGGCTCCCTTGGTTGCATACGTCAGCATAGGGGTGTGTCTAGCGCTGCCAGTACCTTGTTGGGATTATCGTATGTAAATGAGGGTTTGTGCACCAACATATAAGCAAGCAGTTGTTTTCCTTTCGCTACTAAATCTTACATAAACATGCAACAGTTATTCTTCTGCTTTAGACATGCAGCCTCTGCCACCCCTACCCCCACTACAGCTAACTTAATTTCTTTACCTCACACTTGCCACTGTGTTTTGTCACTTCGGTAATCGTATGTAATTTCTGCTTCTTTGATTCATAAAGCTTTATGTCATCTTCCATTTTAGCTTCTTTGTTGCAAAATGCCTAAACACGGACAAGTTTTCTAGAGCTATGTACATATACTGTCATATTCATGGGTTTTTCATGCAGTGTTCCAAATCTGTAGGAAAAGATAGATTATTCATGCATCCAGAGCCTAATGTCAGGCAGTAATAAATATACTATGGGATAATTTAAAGGGTAAGTACAGCATGTTGGCTATAGTATATAATAATTTAAGTCAAGTTTTCATGTATTTACTCAGAGAAATGAAATGTATTGTTACAACCCAAAAGTATTGATAATTAAGTTCCCAAATTATTAGTTAAGTCATTAAATAACTAGCTTTCCTTTTCACAAAAGAGTGCGTTTCTGTTATTGTTGTCAGTTGGCTTTGAAGATAGGTCCTTGACCTATAATGCGGTAGGCAGTCCCAGTGTCAGTTTGTAACACAAACTTGACAAAGAATTGTAGAATATTTTCATAGTTTCTGCTGTTTTTCCGTCTCACCGTTAGTTCTTTTTCTTGCCATGCTGGCAATCAGTGAGCCCAGATCAAAGATTTATAGGCTGGTGGTGGTGTGCAGGAGTCACAATGTCAGGGAAGGGGAAGTCATAAAATTTTCATTTTTCCAGCAGGTTAGTAATTTTTTAAATTCACTAACTCATAGAAATTTATTGCTACCTTAGGGGGGCACACACACACACACGTGCAAATCTTTGTGACGGCCACATGTTGACAAAATTGACTATTGACAAAATTAACTAAGGACAGTGAAACCTCATAGTCGGAACCTCGAAAAGTCAGAGAAAATGTACATGTATTTTCAAAAGGTCTTAATTAGAAAGTGATGCTTTCTTCAGCGATCCATTTGCCATTATATTGGGGTATTTTGGCCATTAAGTAGATAAACACTAGCACTAATGCCTGCAGCAGTCAATAAACATATTGATTGCCAGATCAGCTAGCAGTTTATGACTTTAAATGGCCCAACAAGATTTCTGCCAGATGTGGTCCACCTGACTACCTTATTTCCCTATCTCTTCATATGTGGTTAGCAGCAGACTACTTGGCCAGATTGTGAATGCCTCAAAAACATATTCCATTAAAACTAGTATTTTTGTGAAAATGTACGGTCCACTCCCAAAGTTTTCAGAACATGACATCCGCTTTAAGTATGAGGATAATTTGATTAAAGGAATACAGCTAACAACTCTGCAGCAAAATGGTCATACATGTTTGTTGTTAAGTGAAGGATTAATACATTTTCATGCTTCTTTCTTATATTCGTGTCACATAGTTTTTGACATCAGGAGCTACTGCATAGTAGACTACAGTTCATTAGTTCATATGATGTGGAGCACTATTCATACTTAGCTTGTGGACATACATTTCCCTAAACCATACAGTTTAATTGTAGAAGTACTTTAGTGTTTTCCCTTTAAAACTGTTTACTATTTGGTTTGTTTTTCTCCTATTTTTTAAGCAAGGACATATTTCTTTGTAGTTATGATCAACATCCAAGCATCCATGGCTTGAGTTTATCAGTATGTTGGTCACTCTGTGGATAAGTGTTGATCAGTTTGCTAGCTGTAAGCGTTTAAAAAAAGAAACAAGTTTTCGTGCCTGTGCTTATGATGTATTAGAGAGATTTGCAAAGCAAGAGTTCTAAAACTCCTCTACAGCTTGGTCTTGTGCTTTCCTCTTCTCCGTGTACAGGACTGGGTCAGCCTGCGATACTTCATCGCACAGCCAGTATTCCTATCCAAGGTGTGTAGACCGGTTGCTGGATTCTGGATGGCCTGCTGGTTCTTTGAGTTGTTACAGTTGTGTTTTACTTATTGAGTTTCTTTCTTCATTATTTGTTGTTTTCAAGATTGATCTCAGAGCGAATCTTTTGAAGCCTTTGAATCTGTAGTGTATGCAAGGTAGATTGGACGATATATGGATGCAGACAAGAATTGAGGGTTTTGCTTTTAGTAAGCTGGAATCCTATCCTCGGAGAGCCTAAACATATTCTTGTGGAACAGAGAAGTACTATGGATACAAAATGTTGTGGAAAATACATCTTGCTTTTTTCTTTAAAAAAAAAGGTTACCTGTTTTATAGAGATTTGTGTGCGTTTATGCATATATATGCAATTAATAATTTCGTTGGTCATTTTCCCCCTACACTTTTATTTTATTTTATTTTTTAACATTTATTGCATGTTTTATTTACTGTTTGATTTCTTGAACTCATGGATGTTCTTGTTTTTCATGCTGTCAGATTTGAGTACACCTCCTGACCTGGACAGCTGAGATGTTACATTTCATTTTCTTCCATGTTCGGGTTTTTTCCCACTTTTTTTTTTTTTTGGTTTGTTTTTTAATTGCAGTGAAGGAGAAGTCTTATGAGAAATATGAGAAGGGGAGTAGTAAAGGTATTTAAATATTTGTGATTTTTTAAGCCTCCCCTTTTCCTTAGTGACCAGTATAACTGCAATTGAAATGTTATCAAATCCATTATTTTTATCTGTTTCATGTGCTTTATCTGTCTAATGTATATGACCTACTTTTGATATCAAAAGAAAGGATAGACATTCAGAAAAATGATACAAAATATAGTATTTTTCTTATTCAAATAAAAGTTTAGCATTCAGTTTCTGTCATAAAGTCTGTGGTATATTTTTGCTTGTCTGACTTCATGAGATTTAACTTTCAGAGAACTGTTCTTAGATTCTCATTTTTATCTGTTTTCTTCATCCAGATTCTATGCTTCTTAAATCATTTTGCATTCATTTTGTTTTGACAATCACTTGTTCAGGCCCCATTTGTAAAAAATGGAAGAGATTATTAAGATAAATCCACGTAGCACAAGCTGGCTGTGAGAACCACAGAGGCATATCATGTCTCCATGCATCATGCATGTATGCTGCTTGAATCAAATAAAATTCACTAACATATAGGCAGATGTCTTGGCATAATCACAGTGTGTGCCAAACCTGTCAGGCACCTTGTGACATATATGGGATTATGGAAGTTGGATATGGAGTTTGTGTCATCTTTAAAAAAAAGGAAAAAGAAGAAGACGGCGGCGAATAATACTTCGTTTTTTCCTTGCTGCTTCAAAAATAAGGCATAAATCTATTAAATGCAAAATAATATGGGTTTTAAAAAAATGTTTACAATGCTACTTTTTTGTAGATGCAGACTTGACTATGGGTTTCACAGCTCCTGAGGTAGGCCTTGCCATGACTAGCCAAGATGAAAAAGCAGACAGTAAAAAACAGGTTTGTCTGTTTGTCTGTATTAGTCTTTTTTTCATTCTTTCTTTCAAAATAAAGTCTCAGAATCTGGTTTGACATGTAAGCTTTGGCCTTAGTTTGGTTTGTATATAAACCTTTAAACATGTAAGGAAGATATATAGTCTCCTCCCAAAAGAAAATTCCATTAAAATTGAAGCCATGTTTTGACAGTCACTGTTCACACCATTCTGTGTTAGAGTAATTACTGGTTATTGGAAGCAGACTGTGCCAGCATGACTTCGTGTATATCTGCTTGGGAATTGACCAGCCCAAGTATCAGCAGCTTTAATAAGTACAGTGTATCTGTCAGCAAGCCGTTGTATCTACATGAGTATTTTCTAAAGTAATTAACATAGACTGCCCTTCTAGTTTTGGGTTGAATGTCTCATTCAGTTTGAGTTTCATGCATTCAGGATTGAGTTTCATGCACCAGATGATATGCTTGCTGCTTAGCGTGTGAAGTCTTGAGAGGGCATTAAGATGTGGTCATGCATGTGATAAAACATCGGGTATAGGGTTGGTCTTGGGAACCAGACACCAATTTATAGAATCCACAATCTGCAGGAGTAAGTGTCAGTTGTTGATATGCTAGCCGATGCATTTTATATCTGTGCCTCTTATTTCCTTTTTTTTCCAGAATGATGACAAAAGGAGACTTGATCAGGTACAGCAAGAAATGATGCAGATACAGGTATGCAGTAAATTTATATCTGTTTTTACATTTATCAGTACTGAGTGAGTTTTGTTGCTTTAACTATTTATTTTTATTATTCTACCACACTTGCAGAAAATACATTGGCAATCGCATGCTTTTCAAATTTTGTTCGTCTTGGCAGATGCGTTACCAGAAGGAGATAGAAAGACTGGAGAAAGACAACAGGGAACTACGAAAACAGCTCATCTTACGCGAGCAAAGGACAGGAAAACGCCGGGTCATGAAGGTATAGTCCATCGGCTTCCAAAACCTTTCCTTAGGCTTGGACTTGGAGGGGATTAAAAAAAAAAAGACAGTTGTGTTTGGCTGGGTTTGCTGCATGCAGCATAGGATGTTTCCTGCATCAATATTTGTCTTTTCTTACCCATTCCTCTCCTGCACAACCTTCATCACCCTCTTCCTGCCTGCACCCATTGTGAGATAGCCTTATTTTCTAACATGACTTCAACTAAAAACAACTTTTGGTGTTAACTCTGTGTTCTTTGTGTCTAGAAGAGTTTGATAGACATGTACTCTGAGGTGCTGGATGAGTTGGCTCATTTTGACTCTAGCTACAACACACAGGATAACTTGCCACGGGTAAGCTTCTCCTACTAAGCTGTGTTTATTTAGTCAGGACTTTTTCATATTATCATTATTTTGTCACATATGTACTCCCATTTCATCAGAAAGGAACTGGTCATTTCATTACTTCTGTAAATTACTCTTCTTCAGCTTTTCACAAGTCAGATTTAGACTTTTGTTATTGTCATTTGTTATTCTTATTTGTATCTGACAGGTTGAGTGATGGGTAAAGTTGGTTGGTGCTTTGCAACAAAAGTTATTATTTTCTAGGTTGTGGTAGTGGGTGATCAAAGCTCAGGAAAAACTAGTGTGCTGGAAATGATTGCCCAAGCAAGGATATTTCCAAGGTCAGTTCAGAACAATTTAACAACTTTCTTTCCTAACAGTTTATGTATCTGTTACCATAGCTGTTTACCTTGACCTTTCAGAGGAGTAAAAAAACCACATGGTTAGAACACAAGTATCCATTGCCACAGTTAGGTAACAGCAAGCATGACTGCTCATTTGGTTGAATGACCATGCTTCCCACATCACAGCAGCATTGGCAGAATCAGTCCCAGTTGGTATTTTGTCAGGGCAGTGAAGGAAAGGCAGGGAGGGAGATGGGTGCTGCTGTCATAAAATTGGCCTCATGGAAAGCACAGTTTCACCTCACTCGCGAACAACAAATGTTGCAGGATGATCTCTTCAGCACAACTATGTTTAACAATATCCACAGCACAACTTCTTGTCAACGCTCGACTGATAAGAGACGCTTTTTTTTCTTTTTAGCATTCCTCTGTGGCAGCCAAAAGGTTGTTACATTGTTTAGTTAGAATTGAAATTTTGGTGAAAACTGCAATTTCTTGTCACAATGCTGTATCATGACCTAAAGTGCTAATATCTCAATTTGCGTTCCCTAACCGCACCTTTCAAACAAAAATGCAACCCTGGTAAGGCCCCTCTGCCCATGTGCACACCACGTTCCACCTGTGCGCACAGCTCACTGACCAATACAGACTGACTTTCTCAAGTGCTGTTGTGCAGGCCAGATGTGTGTGGATTACCTCTGCCCTCTGTTTTCATCGTGGCTTTTTCTTTGGCGTTCCATTTGCCTCTGCGCTGCACTGTATCTGCATCTCAAGGAACCTGAGCTTTTTCGTTTTCCTTGTTTCTGCCTGTTTCTTAGTTAAACAGTGTTGTTCCTTGTGGTGGTGTTCCGTCTTTGCTGATCACCTCTGTATGCATGTGATCATTGTTTGGTATTCATGTTTGCTTACTTTACCTGTCCTCACATTCTTTTGACCATGACTTTAAGTACATTTTGCCTTATTGTCACTTGCTTGTTGCCTCTGGGTGTTTGTCTTTTGCGTTTTCGCTTCACACCTAGTTTCGCTGCGTGAGTTGCTCCCGCTGGCATCTGCAGACAATTCTTCCATGAGACTGTGCGCCCTCTTGCTGCTTACCCGCTGCTCTGGTGTTCATCGGCGTTTGCCATGGGCCATTTGGGTTCTGTGTCACAGCGCATTCTGCCTCTGCCTACCATTTTTTGGTTCTGCGAACGAGGTATACTCTGCTCTCTGGGCGGAGTTGTGGGGATGGTGTCTGTGCCACGGAGTAGACTCAGCCAGGCTACAGTCTTGGACCTGGCTGACCACCTGTCTTGTCTGGCAGCGCTCGTCCTTGTCCGGGTGTGCATGACTCTTGTCCTCGCCACCCTGTGTCACCCTGGTGCCACATTGCTTCACAACCCCTCCCTCGTCGCCGAGGTTATCTGTGGCTTGGCGCTTCAGGCTCGCGTTCCCTATCAGGTTCCAGCCTGGGCTACTCTGGCAGATCTCACCGGCACCCTGTACAACTCTCCGTCAGTCCTCTGGCGGCCTTGGCTTGCCTTCTACTTCTTGGTTATGCTTGGTTCTAGCAAAGAGAAAGTCAGTCTGTATTTCCACATGCGCAGAGGGACCTTACCATTGTTGCATTTTTGTTTGAAAGGTGCAGTTAGGGATCTCTAATTGAGAAATTAGCACTTTGGATCATGGTAAGTATTGCTAAAAAAAACCCCAGAAATTTAGAGCAAGACATTTTGCATTTATACCTCAGTATGCAGTCTCAGATGAATATTATGGATGCTGGGAGAAGAGGAGAATGTGTTATTTACGACTATTTGTTTTTGGGTTGAAAGAGGCTCTGGTGAGATGATGACTCGATCTCCTGTGATGGTGACACTAAGTGAGGGACCATATCATGTTGCCAGTTTTCGAGACAGTAACAGAGAGTTTGACCTTACGAAGGATTCAGATGTAAGGATCTTTCTTCTCATCTGCATTGTTAGTTTTTGTCTTAGTTTTTAGTACCATTTTTTAAAATCTGTTGTCCATCAGCCTTTATTATCATTGTCACTGGCATCATCACAATCACCAAATCATGACCAACACATTATCACAACCACTACACCACTTCTCTTACATTCAGGTTGCTTGTATGTTGTTTGAAGATTATTGTAAATCGAGGAACTTTCTGATTAGGAGACAGTAACTAATCGAAACTGATGATGAAATTAAAAAAGATGTTGACACATTTTTGCTGCAACTGTTAGTGCAAAGTTTTCTCAACACGTTGATATTCTGCCATTCAGGGCATGGACGCTTACGTTTTTTCTCTGTAGTGTCCTTTCTTACTGTGTGTCCTTTTGTGAACTTCTGGCAGTCAGCAAATTTAGTGCATGCACTGGGAAGAAATACGGTGTTCTAACATTTGCATTGTCAACAAGCTGTCATTTCCAGCTTGCAGCCTTGCGCCGAGAGGTGGAGCTGCGCATGAAAGCCAGTGTGCAGGAAGGGAAGACTGTCAGCTCTGAAGTAAGAGAAGATACACTTGGAGCTGTCTATAAATTTGCTTTATTTTCTGGTCTAGCACTAGCAGCATTTCACTGCAGGCTGTTCAACAGACTGGTCTGTCTGTTGCAATATATTTCAGTGCATATTTCAAGTTATTAAAATCGTTAAAAGGTTGTTCTGACACCTTTCTCTTATTTGTTTATAGGGAGAGAGAATTGCTTTACTGGTAACAAGCATCAGGTACATCATGTACCAGATTGGGATGAAAGCATGGCATCTTTCGGCCCTTTCACATTTATATTCCAAGTTTTGTTGCTCCTGTTCGTGTTGCAGTGTATTTCCATGTCAGTGAAGGGCCCAGGCCTGCAGAGAATGGTTTTGGTTGATCTGCCTGGAGTCATTTCGGTAAGGAAAAAAGTATGGCTGTGTTGAAAAGTTTGGGTCGGCTTACAAAAATGAGGACTAAGTTGTCATGACTTTTTTGGTAAGCTGCTGTGTATAGCTCTATATGAAAAGAGAGTATATTATTCTTCTTGCTTCAAAGTGAGTGTTTGATGGATTCCTTTGACTGCCAGCATATCTTTAAGTTTCATGGGTGAAAGTTAAAGAGGGGAAATGGCAGCATCTGGGAGTCTAAACTTTCTAAAGAGGAAATCCGCAGCAGGGGAGAAAAAATCCCTTTCCATCCCTTGTTTTCCATTCTCCTATCCAGACCATAAGACCCGTGCAGTCAAAGCATGTTAAATTTATCCACCATTTTAAATTCTTTCCACTTGGTGTTGTGCAATTTTGTTGAAGTATGTAGTGCCAGCCTTCTTTAAGCTTATGTAGGAAACTCACAAAGTTCAAGGCTATTCATTTTTTAAAAAATGGTTTCTCACATTGTGTCATTTTTCTTTTTAAACAATTATCATGATAAATTTGAAGCCTTTCCATTGCTCCTATACTGTTTATTTTGTGATTTATGTATGAGAAAGAGACTGAGTGCGATGCATTTTACAACTACACGGCTTTAAGATGGCAGCCATTACTCAACACAATCCTTAACACTTAGGACAGTGAAGCTGCTGTTACTTTTTTTTAATTAAAACAAGTAGACAAGGCTAATTCAAACATATTCAAATTTTATTGCATTTTTTGATTGTGACAAATTTGATGGCTTTCTTGGAAATTAATCATGACATCATGTTACGGTTATCTTCAATGTCTTCAAACCCACATACAATTTCCTCAAAGAATGGTGTGTGTCTTAAAGCATTTTTAAAAAAATGCAATGATTTGTGTAGCTACTAAACTGGTTTGGTGTATACATTTTGGTAGCTCGTTAAACACCACTGTCCCTCGTTCATATTGGCGTGGCATTTATGGAGTGCAGCTGTGACATCAACAAGCTATCTTTATGTCATCGATATTTTCTTTTCCAGCAAGTCGAATGCAAAATCGGTGTCACTAATGATTTGTGTTACGAATTAAATTTATCTGTGTAATTGGCCAATGTGCACTGGCACTATTGCTTGATGTCATGTAGGCTGATGTAAGCGCATTCTAGCAATAGCAGCTGACATAATGATTCTAGAAGCTTCTGGTAGGATCTGTGTTTTTATATAGGGAACAGTCTAATTTCTAGATTGTTGGAGATCTTTCTGTTACTAGAATGTTCATGTAACTTTCCTATATAAAGGGAAGACTGGGCAGAGAATGTCTTTCAGTATGTCAGCATGTCGGTGAGTTAGTGATCGTATGAGTTGGTCATCGAGTCAGTAGTCAAGCGAGTCAGTGCAGAGTAGAAAAAAGTGTTCAGTGAAGTTATAGCTGTTGTACTGATGTGTAGCGATTTACAGTTTAGTTTGTAGAGGATTCTGTTCAACACTGAATAAACAATGCTTTGTTTGGAATTCATGGGACTGTTGTCATCACTGAACTTGGATTGGATGGTTGAGGCAGTTAGATCATCTTTGAACCCACATTGTGAGCTAAACATTGGTGTTTGACATTTAACGAGGTTATCTTAACTATGAGGTTATCTTACCATTCGCACACTCACACCATGAGAAAAAGGTCCACAGCATTGTGTGAACATTGTGTGTGCTGAAGTGCAGGTCAGCAAATAAACATAAATGGATGTTCCTATGTGAAAGATAATTTTATGGAATTAGGAACGGATGAAACAAAGGCAACAACAGGATGCATGGTTTCAAACAGGAGTTTAGGATTAAGATGGATACAAAATTTTCCCTTTTTTTAACTGCACAAAATGTCAGTATATTTAATACATTCCGATGTACCAGCAGAAAGTTTTCAACTTCTCAAAAATGGCAATTTCTGCAAAAGTCGAGGCCACATTTTGTAGAATTTTTGAAATGGCTGTTATTTTTATTTTTTTCTGTACAGAAACATGAAAT
>SMGT01011399.1:131175-149100 GCA_004794575.1 Lanistes nyassanus
CCCCCCCCCCCTTCCTCGTCTCATTGGATTTGGTCTCCTTGGCCCCGAGGCTCTGCTTTGCAGTCGGAGGTTCAGCTCCTCACCAAGCAGGAGATCGAACAGCTCCACAACCACACATCTCCAGGGTTTTTTCTCCACGTCATCTTGTGCAACACCTTAATATGCACCTCATTTGAGACTGGATGTTAAGCAATAAAACCAAACCCTCTCCCTTGCATGCCCAGTCATACACATTACCATTTTAACCGTAAGTTTTTATTAGAACATTTAAAATTACTGAACAATATTCAAGTCTAAAGCCACAAAATCAGAATCATTATGTATTAAGAATGCTAAGCACTACACATTTAAACATTGTGATGATTATCTGTAAACGGAAAGCAAAACTCGTGCCATTTCTGCAACTATAAAACCTATAGGAAAATGAATGTCGATTTTAATTTTCTGATCTAGGAACAAACAACTGGGGATACAACCTCCAAAATGTCATTATGATAAAGTAACCGTAAAGGTAAACGTCCCATAACCTGTTTTAAGTTGTAGGGGTGTATAAGACCCCCTCCCACCCCCCAATTCTGTTGGCCAGAATCTCCTTAACTGGGTGTGGCACATAGGTATTTAACCAGTGCCTTCAGGTTTGAAAGCCAGCATCGTAACTGCCTGCCATGTGCTTCTGCCATTATCATACACATCTTTTATATAAAATCAATTGAAAGTTATCTCTATTCAGAACAAGACTTGCAATTAATAGAAGAATGATCTGAACAATCTTGGGAGTGATTTAAGAAAAAAATCCTAAATGTTGCCCTGCACCCCAAATACCTAGCAGATTTTAAACTTAGATTGGGGGTGGGGGTGTGTGTGTGTGTGACATTGGTGCAAGAGAGACTTGGAAAAACACAAATTTAGAATAATGTACACATTTTGTCTTTGAAATAGAAATTGGAATGGCTGGGTATCATTTGTCATGAAGTCTGAAACCCGATAGAGAAAAAGCACTCACTCCTGGTAAGAGCTGGCAACTGTGCATTTCATTCAAACTGTAGCTGTTTCTTCCGAAAAATTTATAGAAAATAAAGATCATTCAAATACTAACAGAATCAGTTTTGTGAAGCACAAAATGCATCTTTGTAACTTTACATTTTAAAATGTTTAGCATAAAAATAGTGGACACTTCTGAGTCACAGAAATACAGTTTGATGTACATGTACATAAAGGATGATTTTCACTACCAGTTTTCAACAGGACACACCAGTCAAAACAGCAGCAGCAGCAGCATGGAATGTCAAAATATAGAACTACTCCCTGTACAGATACCATGCTATTGTTCTAGGAATGTGTAGTCTTTTCATTTCGCCCACATCTATAGTGCAAAGAACTGCCAATTATTTTCTTCCTGAAACATATGAGGGGTGGGGAGAGAAGAATGCCATTTCTTGAGCAGCTTTAACAGCTCCCATACCTGTCAAGTCTCGAGTTATCGTAATTCTTACTAAACAATTAAGCCATGTCTCCTAAACTAACAATCTTACATCTTTCTCAAAGTTTCATCAATGGAAGTTTCCTCTGATTCACATGGTAAATAATTGAATGGACAATGACATTAGAGCCAAGGACTGAACCTAACACGCAAAGCCTGAAAAATTTTGAAGTCGAGTGGCCACGAGTATAGCATCACTGTGTTTCTGCAGTTTCTATCTGCAATTCAAACTTTGCTTGTGACAGAAATGGTATCAAAGCCTTCAGTGAAGAGAGAAAAATTGCATTGGTCTTTCCCAGAATGAGAGACTGACAGTCCCAGAACATTAGTTCAGAAGATGGGTTGTATAGTGTGATGTGTGCATTTCAAATGGTTTTTTGCTCAAACTCATGGTATGCTGAGCAAATCTTATGGCAAGAGGCCTCAGTAGCTTGACAGGTATAAGCTGCATTAAGACATGCAAAGAAAGTGGGCAGATTCATAGCAACTCAAAGTTTTTTCTATGTTATTAAAGATGCAATATAGAACATTACAATTTACATATGATCTTAAGCATTAACATTTCTAAAACAGTAATAAGCTATCATCCCACTGTATGAAACTGTGGTGGTATTGGAGTGGATATTACACAAAGTCCACAGTATACAAAGTGAGGACCTGCAACTCATCATGTGTTCAAAGTTTATGTTAGTAAAACAAGAGACAGCTTGGTATAAAAAAAAAAAAGAAGACATTAGACAATCTCCACACAGTAAAATAATCAGAATTTGAATAGTTTGTTTTAAAAGGCTCCTCTGAAGTTGTTACAGCAGGTATGCTGCAAATGGCGATCTTGATAGTTACTAAAGGTATACACTCAAAATCACTCGCATTCTGATACAGATAGACAAGGCTCACTGTTGTTACACAGGTAAGGGAGAACGGGTCTCAACAGGCCACACCTCTTAGCGAATTTCATACTACATAAAAATAAAAAAGTGACTGCTGCTTGGAGATAAAAATGGAACTGACCCAAGCTAAATTAAGCTTGGGTCAGTTCCATTTTTGTTAACTGCATACTACATCTTCAAGGTTTCAATCACTGGCAGTTTTATCACCACTTAAACTGATTATAGGAAATGGATGGACTGTGAAGAATGCTCTGCACCACCTAACATCAGTGAAGCTGAAAAAGTTTGTGCCATACTGCAAAGTTCTTTAAACTACTTACTACTTGGAACTTCCACCAAGCTGCCCTGCACACCCTATGGCAACCCATCGATAGCTTACTAGAGGCTGACCATCTATAAGGGTTATCACACAAATGTTCTGTCGTTTGCTCCTGGTGGTCATTGTTGAATAAATTGCACAATTTCTTCCCTTCACCCCCACCCTAAACCTGTGCATGTTGATCTCCATCTCAGTTGGCCATGGATTTAAATTATAATAAATCACAATTTCTGTCTACATTTAAAAATTTGACATTCTGAAAGTGAGAGTAATCCACAGGAAGTTAAAAATTCTCTCTTGTTTAATGTCAATCGCTTGTGCCAGGAGTACCCCTTGAGAATTGCTTGAATTTTATTTTGGGTTGTCATGTAAAATGATACCTGAGAAACACTTCAAATAACTTCATCTGCACTGTAATAGAATGAGACATTCATTGAAGACAGTACTAAGTTCTCACAAGTCCATCCACAAACATTTTATTTTGAAATGCAGGATGTCACAAAAACCAAGGACATACTCAGGTGGCAATACTGCCAAAGAAATCTAATCCACGTGCACATGGCACAAAAAGGCATACCCTTCAGAGGTGCATGGGAGGGTGGGACAAAAAAGTGGTGTCCCCTTTCTTGATGCGCAAGGTATCTAGAAACAGTAGGTTACTACGATTCATTTGAAGCAGAATGTTTCGTAAGCCTGGTATACAAATACACAAATTCAGAAAATAGTTCACCATGGATAAAGGATTCCCACACATGTAAAACATTTTCATGCTTAAAAAGCTGCAGCATCTGATCTTCTGCCTTCCCTTTTTTTTCATCCTTGTGGTGAAATCCTCACCCGAAAAACTAAACTGCCAGATGTGAGGATATTAAAAAGCTGCCTTTGTCCCTTTCTGGTCCCCCCACCACCCCTACTCTTTTATTTGCAGTGGTAATTTTGCATTCAGTTTCTAACTGCGTTCATGGTTTCTAGCTTCACGAACAATGTAATGCCACCTTTATTATCTTATCTGTCACTGCTTTCCATGTCTTCAAATATCCAATGATTCTATTTACATCCATCTGGGCACAAATGAAAACTGGATTTTGACAGTGAAATTTCTGCACAGCATATTTTTCCTTTCTACATCACATCACACAAACAGTTCAGATCTGCAACTGTGAAAGCTGCTTCTGCATGAAACAGATGAAATCTTTCAGAGCTGACAGGCACAACAGTACACAAGTCGGTTGATTTCTACAATCCACAGCTTAATCCAAACAAAGAAACGCTGCAAAATAGACACATTTTAAACTGACACAAACAGCAAGATAGAACAAATAGTATGCACAATCAGAACTGATATACTTCATGCTCAGTCATAATTTTGTATAATTAACAGTAATTTTAGCTTAGAAAAATTTTGCTCTTCAATGATAAGCTTCGGTACAGTAATCCAACAGTGATAATTCAGGGTACAATGCGCAATTTAAACAATAGCAACCACATCAAAGCATCTTCTAAGAAAATGTTTACTGCCAGTACCCACTCTCAGGCAAGTCAATTACTGCAAGCAACGTAATATGCATGATTTATATTCTCCACTTTCTCTCAATTGTGAAATTCCTACAGACTTCAAAACTCAGATAATTAAAGGTCATCTCCAAAATTTATAGCACACTGAAACTCCTGCCAGTTCAAAAAAAATTTCCTTTTGGATACAGCAGTCTTTCCTCCTGTCCAATGGCAGGGGAAAAAAAAAATGTTAAATTGTCTCCTTACCTTGTGCTAAGCTTGTTCATTCCCGCTCACGGTAGCTGTGTTTTCTGCTTGGTGCTGGCAAGCTTAGCTGACGTCCACGATCTGACCGCTCTCTTCGCCGCCGATATTCCAGTCCTCTTGTGGTCTGCTTCGTTCGTTCTTGCCACTCACGGTCAAAGTCATGTGCCTCTTCTGAAAATAGTTTGTTTTCGTACCATATTAATGTAAATATCTAAGATTTTATTGATTTGCACTTGGCATAGTAGCTTATACAGACAAGGTTGGGATTTGGAGCTTAAAGCTAAAATCCTCGTATTGATAAAATTAATGCTTCTTACCTCTCACTTTCCCATAACAGATATCGAAAGAAAATATTCATTAACTTCTAAAATGATTGAATGAATACAGGATTGATAATGCATTAATTCTTGATATGTAGCACCTACCTTCATCTAGATTTATATACTCCTGATTTTCTTCTTGGTCTCCTACGCGGCGATTTCGGCGACGCTCTATAACATGGCCTCTGTTACCAATGTGGTGGCCAATAGCCATTTTCTCAACACCAGATTCAGAATCTCGGACAAATTTACGAGTCTCCTTGACCCCGCCTGGTGCCTGAGTGGTAGATGATGAAGCCTGGTATACCTTAGGCGTGCCATCAACATTGGAGTAAGACATGAAAGAAGACTGGGTGTACACATGATTGTTCGGGTTTTTGTTGGCGGCCTCCTGAAAAATTGAAAATGAAAGTGTTAACCATCTTTCTATCATTAGTGCCAATTACTTCAGTTTCTTCTTAAATCTATGTAAAGAAATACAGATCCTTCCTGGTGAGGTTCTTGCACATAATGTACACCATGTATACCGTTAGCATGGCACACAGTCAGGACTGAAAAGAAACCATACTTTATAAGGGTCAGCAGTAGCTTCTGCACAGGGAACATAGAAACTGTACCACTAATCACCACCTCCAAGGCAAAAAAAAAAAAAAGTGAAAATAATTTTGAACATCTAACATCTTCAGCCAATCAGTTCTGAATATGTTCTTTTTTTGGCAAATAGCCTGATTTAGTCCTTAACGGCCCCAGCATTACCTAAAGTTTTTGTGAAAAATTGATTTTTTAGTGTATTTAAACCTGTTGACATCTTTTGAAAGTAGAACTTTTCTAGATTCAAATATAGTTTGAGTTTTTGTAAATAGCTGCAATAATTTATGAGCAGTAAGCATTCAAACGCACCCACCATGGTTTAACTTTGTTGAAAATGGCACTGATTTGTGGTTTGTCTCTAAAACTAGAAATTCTTTCATCCATTTTTTCTGATACATTTGGTACACCATGCTGAAGTGGCCATCTGCATAGTTCACCAGAGTGTTGCATCCCTTGATTGCAAATGGCTGCGCCCTATGGTTAGTTCTCTGGGAAATATGTATCTTACCAGCTTCTTGAGGTCACTTCTTGTCGTGATGTAATGTGACCGAAAAAAGCTTTTAGAGTGAAAAGAAAGCGAGCATTCCATGGAAGCAGATTTACAGCGAAGCGCCACAAAGAGTAAAATAAAGATGATTGAATTTCAATTTACTTTATCCGCAGCTGATCAGGGAAAGGAACAGTTGATTGCATTCCTGCTGGCCAGGTAAAAGCCACGCCCACTTTCACTCATTCAGCACTGAAGTTACGTAACATGTATAAGCTAATCAGTGAATCACATAATTCAGAAACCATTGTAGTTACTGAGAGTGATGATGAATCATCAGATGTCATATGGTGATACAGACAGTGAAGACAATCTTGGTGAGATGACTGACCTAGAGCGGTACAGACTTGTTGACATAGGTATAACGAGCAGAAATATTTTCTCACAATTAGCATGTGCTTACAGCAAAGGAACTGTGCAGTTGTTTGAAGTAAAAAGGAAGCTTCTTAGGAGTGAATTTGATTTCACTGCAGTAATACATTTTGTAACAAGCATACAAGCTTTCCAAACTGTCAAATTCATTTCTAATCTAGGCTTCGCTGCTTGCCATCCTACCATCATGCAGCCTTTGGAATGCCTTGCTTTGGCTGTGAGCATGCTGATTTCCAGACTTTGTGGCATCACAGACTTGCCTCCTCCAGTAGACAAGAATACTGACAATAGTACTACAAAGACAATAGGAGAACAGCATCCACTGTGAACAGGAAAAGTTGCATGGAAGCTGGGGAAACTGAATATAAGCTTGGTTTGGCTGCTGAGAATGAAGAATCTCACAATACTGACATTTCTTCTGATGCCATGGATGACCAGGGCCATTCGTCTAAGGTAAGGGTGACTGAATGCACCACTGGGAAGGTTTTGGGTTGTGGAACTAAATGCTTCAAATCATGTGAAGAAAATCATGCAGATGAAGCTGACTGCAGGCAGTTTGGTCTTCTTGGGTGGAGACACTCAAGAGAATCAAAGATTCAAAGGGAGGCCATGGAGTTTTCTTTGGAAGTTAGGAAAGCTAGGAAAAGGAAGAGGATTACAGCATATGAGCAGCAGGTGAACCACGAGCATCAGCCTTATCTGGCAGGAGGATACTAGACAGTTTATCCGAGTAAAATCTGCTTTTGAAACTTCTCTGAAATTTGATGAATACAGTTACTCATGCATGCACAGCAGCGATGATTTTTAACCTATTGCTTTGAAATTTTGCACATGGCTATGTTACAGTTATAGCTATGGTGTGATAACTATGTATCTCAGTATTAATTTGGTTTTAGTTCCTACCAAAACTTCCCCTTCAATTTAAATATAATCAAAAGACAGGCTGCCTAGTGCATTAGAGCAATACTTACAGCTGCGCAACGTTGTCTTCAATGATGTATGGCAATTTTGGTTTTGGTTTTTTCTTACATATACCTGATTGTTTCCATCTGTCTAAACATTTTTCTGTAATAGAGTTGTCATCTCTGCAGTTTGTGTCAAATTTTTGAGGACATAGGTCCAACAGTTCACAGTAAAAATCAAAATACACCCTCTTGCATGTTATGCTGGGGCCTTAAGGAAACAAAAAAATCTAGAATCCACCAGATCTAGGCAACTTTTAAATCATTTTAACTGTTGGTGGCTCTACATTTTTATCTGCCATTAATTGTTGGATCCCAGAAGTTATCTTGCCCTTGTTGCTACCACTGCCAGCTGTTTCTTTTTACCCCTGAGCACAAAATCATGAGCCTACTGATCTAGGCATGAGTCTTTCACTTCAGTTTCACCACCTAGAGATAGGTAGCATAGGTAGTGACAGTGAAAATTTGAAACTGATTGTAATTGTATGCAGAATAATTTTTTTAATGAAAAATTCAAGCCAAGATCCTAAGTGTCCTGTGACAGCAGGTGGCTGCTCGTCTTCAGGGCTGCACAATGCAGTTTTTTTAGTGCATTATATTAATTTTTGTAAATGTCAAAAGACCGATGTATAAGCCTTAACATTGTTCAACTTACAAAAGTCCCATGCATGTCGTCCATCATGCGGCGCATATTCTGAAACATGCCTCCAAATCCAAACATGCCGGTTGGCATCAGCTGATTCAATGCCTGCTGCTGACGCTGCTGGTGGTGACCATCCGTAATGCCTAGCAGCCCAGCTGATGGAAAACCAAAGTCCCCGAAGAGACTGTTCATGGTGGTAACATGCTGTCTATGGGCACTGTGAATGTTAAAATGAGAAAGTATTATCTCCCACTTCTTGACCATACTGCTCAAATTTTACATTTGACGTTAACAGAAACATTTTCAGCTTGCTGTGAATCTTCACAAATCCATGGGTTTTGTTGTTGTTGTTGTTGTGTGTGTGGTTTTTGTGTGTGTGTACAACTGAATAGGACAAAGAAAAAAATTAGAAACACAGTTCATGCCACAGCGATTGACAAAAGTTTCTATTTGCCAAATGTAAGATCACAGCAACTAGCATAACTGTACAGTTTAACTCATTCCTGATGCTCTGGTGATGGTACCTCAGTGGATGTTTGCTATGGCTGCCAGCACTCTCACAAGAGGTTTTCAACATGAGCCGGTTTGAAAGAAAGGGAAGTAACTCATTTTCAGATAAATACATTTTCCTTTAGAGTTACCTCTCAGACCACAAAAGAGATGATTTTATAAGGAAACAAAGCATTTGCAATGACCACACTATGTGGCATAATCAATGGGTCAATGGCACAACCATGTTGTTTCTTTCACCTTAGATACGTTTTTAACTACAGCCTTTTACACAGAATTCACACCAGATGGATTTCAAGTAGGAATAATTCAAATTTTTTTCTTCTTAAATTGTTCTTTTAAACTGCATTTGAATTATATTATTGCTGATAGCTTTTTTCCTAATTTTTTATAAGATACATGGAGACTACAGGCGAAGTCATAGTCTTCTTTACACGGTGACAAGAAACAAGTTTATTTACTCTGCATTTCTGCACAAAATAGAACACGTTTGTCAATAAAATCAGCATGCCACATTCACATTTTCCTGCATTTCAACACCTGTTTGCAATGCACTACATAATGACATCGATAAAGTTCATTAAGAAAAAAGGTTTGGAACTAAAAAGTTATATTAATCAGTTATACTCCAGAGTGCTTGGTGTTGGGTTACGAACTAGGATCAATTCCATGGTAACAGATGAGTAAATGTTTTTGAAAAAAGACCCTTCTAGTTCTACAACTTTTTAAAGATGAAAACTAAATTGTATAGGGAATATGCCTTTAGCACCATTTCAATGCAACTTGTTCCCTCATGTCCATCATGTACAATCATTACATTCATTTAACTGTTCCCTAAAAACTTACATCTTCCAGAAGAATCTGTAATTAAATGTATAATTCTCTTTTGCTACAAACTACTCATGTATATATGTATGTATTAGTATCTATACATATACGCATCTTTGTATATGTGCATTTCCTTTAAACCATCTATTTTGCATTAGGGTGAACTAGTATTCTTTGTTATTATGTTGTATTTCTATGTAATGTCATTTTTGTCATGTGCTGTGTATGTTTTATAGGTAGGAATTTTCCTTAGGATGCAAGTAGTGCATTCAATTAAAATTTTGAAGTTTTTAGATGTGGTACTATACTGTAAAGTTTAAAAGTGTATTGTATAAATTACTAGCCAGGGGACCCAGCGCTGCCCAGGTTTTTTCTTTGAATAAAGAGCAAGAAAAAGTCACTTCTGTTCAGCCAATCAATGCTGAGATGTCAATCTTAAGCCTTATGCCACACACCCATACTCCTTCAATGAACCCCACACTAGGCCCCCTCCCCGACATCAATCTTAAGCCTTACCCCACCCACCCCTTCTGTAACCCCCATTGTGCGCCCACACATTTGGCTTTATATATTAGATTATTATTAAGGATATTTTAACTGTATCTCAGTGAATAAGAAAATTCTTTCTGTACATTTTAAGGAGCATCTTGTTATTTCTCAATAATCACAAGGGACCTATGATAGATGGGAATTGGGATTATCAGAACAAACCTTTTAGCTTTAGAAGCTGTCGCACTATTTAGAGTTTCATCAAAAATTTTATTTAAACACCGGTGTAGGATCTCTTGCAAGCAGTTGCCCTAATTACCCTGTACCTTGAAATAAAGTGGAATCTCTATTGCTGCCCTATAATAAAGACCATGTGCACACATTGCCTATGTTTGTATCACACAAGTGTGAAAGTGGCATTGTTTGTATTACTCATAAAACTATTGGGTTTTTTAAGACCTTCTACAGTACTACTACTACTACTAAAACAAGTACATTAGAGATTAGTATAATCCCAAACCACGAAAGGATAGGAGTTACCTCTGGAATATGGTTATTAAAATGCGGAACAAAACTGAAACTTGAAAGCCAGTTAACCTAAAGTTTAGCTGTACTGCGATTTGTGTACAAAGTGAAAGCAAAAACCCAAGGGATCGAAAACTCAGCAATCACTTCCCTCTACTGTTCTAGGGGTAGAACCCACTGTGACTCACTCAAAGAATCTGCTTCTGAACTGTTCTGCTTTATATCAACTATTATATAATGTAACTGTAAACACAGAAAAACCTTAAAATATATGTTAATATAGCGGCGCTTCGTAGTCTAAAAGGTTGATTAACCTACTTAAGCTATTTTCCGTTCCACTGGGTAGTTTTACCTCTCACTCTCAGCAGCTGTCGTTTCTTAAAAACTGCAACTAGACTAGGTGATTTAGGTCTATAGTTCCTACCCATGGCCTCAGCTGCATAAACCCAATTATTAACGACGCATTTTCAGTTTTTAAAATACTTACGCAAAAAATGGATCTTCGTCAAAAAATGAACTCATCATTTTGCTCTTTTCGGGCTGAAAATTGTCTTCGGGTAAGCAAATCGTTCAGTAGGCTTCCAACCCTCTTCAACGTTTTTTTCGGATGTGACAGTTCACGCAAGTGACTACTTGCAAGGTGTCGGCTCTGTCACCAAGAGATGTGTATACGTCATTTAGCAGCCCCAATCGGCAGTTGTGTTCTTGCGCTTTGTCCAGAACGTTCACGAAAAAAAATGTAGCGCTCTTCGGCAACAACGGCTATTTCCATATTTGGTAGTTTTCGTTTATCTCCGTCAGCGAACTGATAAAACTGTTTTGTTTTTTCGTACAGTGGTGTCAAACATGCACGAAATAGTTTAGTTCTAAAAGAACATTTATGATACTTTTCAAACATTAAATTGGGTAAACAACAACATGAAGGAGAGATGGGGTGAAGAGAAGCAAACTACCGTGTTTCCCCAAAAATAAGACAGGGCTTATATTAATTTTCATTCCGAAATATGACACTAGGGCTTATTTTCGGGGATGTCTTATTTTGATATATCAAAAAATGAACTTACAAAGTAAAAATTAAGAGATTTTTAAATAAACAGAAATTAAGAAAAACGATGTACATTTATACTTACTATTAACATGGGTTTCATGCAGAAACTCATTAACAACAATTTATTCCAAAACGAAGTATTAAAAGTCAATTTTCACTGGTCAGCTAAGTAATTGAGTTATGAAAGAACATACAATAGTTTTTGTGTCGTCATTATTTTTACTTGCCAAAAAAAAGATATTTTGAAAAGGATAGCATACACCCCATTAAAACAGTTTAAATAAATATATAAAGAGGAAGGTTTGTTTCTTTCGTCTTTCTGCCGCTCTCAACTAGGGCTTATTTTAAAGGTAGGGCTTATATTAAAATCATCCTCAAAAATCAGGCTAGGTCTTATTTTGCGGGTAGGTCTTATTATCGGGGAAACACGGTACGTATGCATACTTATACTACTTGTGGTTTGCAGCCACGAGCTGGTGTCTGATGCTTGGAAACTAAAGAAAATAAAGTACTGCGATATCAAAGTCTTTTTCAGCAAAGAAAAGATTTTTATTGCACTCGCTAGCCTACGAACATTTTTTGCGTTTACCGAGAGATATTTTAACTGCGCAGAAGAGCAGCCGCTTGCATACAGCCTAATCACACCCATTACATTTGCGCTGCGGAATGTAGTTGTTAGTATGTTAAAAATTTTCAATATACAAAACCGAAATACATTTTCTTCACAACACACTGAAAGCTGATTTTTCATAGTATTTAATATTTTGCATCCTCGTGTTTCCTTTATATTTCTACAACAATGTCTCATTTGAAGCATGATGGGAAGAAGATGCGTAACAATACGTTCCTGCTGCAAAAGAATGGCGGAGATGGGTACGCTTCCTCGTGATTTTAGTAGGGTTGTTTTAACCCTCGAAAATGTTTTAATTCCAGATGAAAAGTTGCAGTTTACACCTTCCATGATAGATGGACTTGACAGAGAAACTGAAACAGACTTGAGGATTTTAGGATGTGAACTTATTCAGACGGCAGGAATTTTGCTGAAATTGCCGCAGGTGAGTCAAACATGGCGGAGAACAGTGGTAATACGTTGTCGCAGTATCCTATGCGTGAAGTTTCCCAATTTTTTTTGTAAATTTGTTCTCCACTGACTATAGTTGATCATTTAAGAAACATTAATCAAAGGGTTTTTTCATTCTTTACTAATAAACTTGTATATAGGGATTTGACATCCAGCCATTTGCGACCTCAAGGATGTTTTAAAACAATACCATGGAATGGATTAAGCTTTTGGATTTGGCTAGTGGTGTGTCAGTGTTAGTAATACAAACACATTTTTGCTGTGCGTCTATGTTGAATCTTTAGAAATATTTAAATACTTAATCGCGTGTTTTGTTGAAATAAATAAAAATTACTCCAGGGACACGTGAGAAAGTTTGTTGAAGTTTGCGAGTTTGCCTAGCTTAAGCTAATGCCAATCCCTTGTTTTACATCTAATGCCAAACGTTAATAATAACGGCCAGTCAACTTTTTTGTAAGGCAAAGTAGTGAAATCCACGTAGTCAAGACTGCGTTCGTTGGTGGGTGGGGGAGATCATTATAAACGCCCCTAACGTTAGCATTAGTTTAGAGAGGTTATCAGTTTTAATTAATTTTGCGTTACATTGCGGTCATACGAAACCGCGCATAGCCACGAAAATTCATGGTTTTAGTCTAAATAAAAGATTTTTAAAGTGTATCAAGCATTAGAATTCACTTTCTGGAGTAGCTGATGTATAATATGCTAAAAATCGACACTTGTGTACGTACATTTTACAGATTTGTGTCCCTACTCTTATCGTCTGCTTGTCTGCCGTGCATACGAAACCGCGCATAGCCACAAAAATTCATGGTTTAGGTCTAAATAAAAGATTTTTAAGGTATATCAAGCATCAGAATTCACTTTCTGAAGTATCTGATGCGTGATATGCCAAAAATTGACACTTGTGTACGTACGTTTTACAGATTTGTGTCTGTATCGTCTGCTCGTCTGCCGTGCATACGAAAACCCCCAAATCTGTAAAATGTAGGTACACAAGTGTCGATTTTTAGCATATTATGCATCAGATACTTCAGAAAGTGCATTCTGATGTTTGATATACCTTTGAAACCTTTTATTTATACTTGAAACCATGAATTTCGTGGCTATGCGGGGTTTCGTATGCACGGCAGACGATACAGTACGTGTAGGGACACAAATCTGTAAAACGTACGTACACAAGTGTCAATTTTTGGCATATTACGCATCAGATACTTCAGAAAGTGAATTCTGATGCTTGATATACCTTAAAAATCTTTTATTTAGACCTAAACCAAGAATTTTCGTGGCTATGCGGGGTTCCGTATGACCCTTACATTGCACTATATTATACTTTTGTTTGCATTAGAAATGACAGTCAAGTTGCTTAATATTTATAATCTTTCTCCAGACGGCCATGGCTACAGGACAAGTTGTCTTTCAACGTTTCTACTATTCCAAATCATTTGTGAAACATAACATGGAGGTAAATCTCTTGTCCTTACCATTGTCAAGATATTTTGGAGATGTATATTAAGAATAAATCCTATCCCCAAGTAAACTTTATGTCACTTTACTGTTCACTGGAGAATAGCTCTGTTGTCTGGAAGATGCCATCGCTGTTACGTATCCAGGATTGCCAGTACTATTGGGCTTTCTTGTCCATTTTGGATAAGAAGACGACACGCACCTGAGTCGGATTTAGGTCTGATCATGTTAAATTTCCTCCAGACGCCATCACATCGTGTCTAATTTTAGATAGTTTGCATCCATTTATGTATTTCCGACTGGGCTTGATCAGGATTGATTTTTATCGCGTTTGTGATAGATCAGCGTTTTCTTGTGCCACTGTGTCTGTTGGTGTTTGATTTAGGTCTGGTTGTGTCCAGTGTAGCTCCCCTCCTGTAAATGTTTAGTTTGATTGCATCCTATCATGTTCAATCATACATTAATGACTGTAGAAGTATGGGATCAATCTGTGCCAGGATTGTGATCCATTGGTGTTTGTTTTGTGTGGCATTGTGTGCCTGTGTCTGTGTTTGATTTAGGCCCCATCATAGCCTTGGTTTTTGTTTTTGTTTTGTGTGATTGGATTCAATCATGTATTCAGGACTGAGCGTGATTGAGTTTGATTTTTGTCATGCTTGTGATCAGTCGTTTGTAACAAAACATCGATTGTCAGAAAATGTCAGCAGAAACTGCACTTCTCACAACAACTTTAAAAATTTGAGGTGCACAGATCTGTCCTTGAAAATCTACCGTGCAGTGATCTAAACCATTCTTAGTTTTTAAGTCAGTCTGGTATGCCAATGCCAGCAAGAAGACACAGGATCATTTAAAGTGTGTGGTGCGCAACACATCTAATGTCATTGGACAGGATCTTCCATCGCTTGCCTTGCTGTACTCCTCACATCTCGTTTGCAGATTCAGGAACATAGCTGCTGATACGACCAACCCAGCCAACCGGCTGTTTGAACTTCATCGGGCAGACACTTCGCGCACTTAAAACTAGAATAAAACTAGAGCAGCTCGCTTTTGCAACTTTTTCTTTCCAGAGGGTTCTCTGTATCGGTTAGCAACCTGTCTAGCTCTCTCTCCAGCCCTCCTTAGTCAGTTGCCCTCAACATGGCAAAACTCGAGGAACAGTGTGTGTTTGGTGTTATGTGGGTATGTGTGGGCTTACGTCATGAGCGCGGGTGCCATGTTCGTGTGTGTGCAAGGTTGGGTGCGTGTGTGTGGGTGAGTGTCCCATTGTCATTAAGGTAACCACTACTGGAACTCTTGTACGTTTCCTCTATTCTATTTTAGAATGTGACTGTTGGTTTACCTGTATTCTGGGACACCAAGAGAAATTCCTATGTTTGCATGTGGGAAATAAAGTATTGTTGTATTGTAGGTCTGATAGTTTTCCACGTGGGTCTGGTCATGTACAAGTATGTGTTTTTACTGACCATTCCATATCTTTTTTGTTCTTGGTAATTTCTTTCAAAAGCTCACAAAAGTAGCAACAGTGGCATCTTCCAGACAAATGGCGGATAATGCCACAATGCCTTGCGCATGAAGTCACTTTTCGTAAACTATAAAAGATTTATGTTTTTAATGGTACTTGAGCCAATATTCAAAGCAGTGGTATCATACTGCAGAGTGAAGAACAGGCCTTCAAGCCAGCTGGACATCGCAGCCTGATGTTGGCAGAGAGGGATATGGTACAACAAAAATGCAAGTGTTTGAGAAGATAATGTATTTGTGCAGGTTCTTGCTATGGCCTGCGTCAATCTGGCCTCCAAAATCGAGGAAAGCCCTCGAAGGGTGCGTGATGTAATCAATGTATTCCATCACATCAAGCAAGTACGTAACAAAAGGTGAGTAACTTGGATGTTATGCTGCTTTTCCCTGATGGGAAAGTCATCATGCTTTTCGTTTCAGGTATTTAGTCAGGTATTGCTTCCTTACTATGTGACTTGTTTCGAGGTAAAGGTCAAGGTACTGAAAACCTACATCTGACGTTTAATATAAAAATCAGCTTTAAGTCAGCAGTGATGCCAGGATCCTGCATTTTAAATGCATTTAATTTGGCCCCTTGCTGTTGTGCATCAGTCTTTATACGATGCTTTCATGATGATGGCTGTAGCTAATTATTTGCCCATCGGATAAAACTTGTGAGTTATCTTTTCACCAAAAGCTTTACACTGTGTATTAAGTGGAAGAAAACATGCCACTTAAAGAGGCTTTGAGACCCTAAATATAAAAATAAACTAACCCCATTTCAGCTGGTGTTCTACCATCAGCAGGCTGTATTTGTAACATCAGCTTTTGGTAGAAAAAATATAAAGATAAATGCAGTACCAAGCATTTGCTGTATAGGAAAATTTTCGAATGGAACCCACAAACTCTCAGGTTACTGTATGAGCTTGGCATACTCTCCAGGGATTCATGCAGGAAGCTAGGTAAGCAGAGTCATTGAATTGTAAGACCCTTGTAAACTTGATGCTTTTAGAATTAGCCCAAGACATGGTGATGAAGAATCTGCAGAACCTAATATGCATGATGTGAGTTTTGTCCCCCTTAGAATGCAGTGTGATTGTTTTGATGTCTATTTTTAATGCGTATTCAGGCAAGTCTTTACATGTTGATGGTTGTAACTTGTTGGTATTTTTTCTCTCTCTCTTGCCGGCCTGCACAGATGGTGGAGACTCCCTCCTAAATCTGGCCTCATTAAGCACATAGCACATCTGAAGCACTTCACAGATGCTTCTGTGCCCTTCCTGCCGCCTTAATCACCTTTATGTGTTCCTGCAGGAAATGGTTTGTATGGAGTTAATGTGAAAGGACGGATGCTCTTAGGTTTTGCCTGCTTCTAATATGATGGGTTTGCCATGCTTTTTATATTATGTTCGTATTATAAAAGAATTATAGCAGTGTGTTTACTGCTATACATCATTATAAAAAGGGGCAGTTTTAGTGCTGCCACGAAGAAAATCCTATTTGCAAATCTCATCATTAACATAAAGGTATATATACATAGGATGATTATCATGCTTGAACAAACTGCCACTGATTACTGTCTTGTAATCGGAAATCTTGTTATTTTTTTTTGGGGGGGGGGGAACAGTAAAATAGAACAAAGTGATGCCATTTTTTGAAAAGACGTATCTTTTTTTATAAAAAAAATATCACAACCTGATTTGTGTTCATCCAAGTTGTGGAGAATGTCAGATAATGTGGTCTAAAAAATTGTTGGTGTTTGTAATTTGCATGTTTCTGCAGTTTAAAATGATCTTACCTGGAATAGCTTCTGGTTTGCTTGGAAGTGGCATTCTGGTTTTGGGGGAAGGGGAGGTTTGGATAAAGCACTTCATTTCTCTGATGGTCTGGACTTGCAGATCAAAGCCTCCATGAGTAGGAACCTTCCTGTGAATCTTTGGTCAAGTGCACATTTCTCTGTTTTCTAGTATCAAGTACATTAAGCATAGTCATTCCAGCCATCGCTTTTGCCATAATATAGAATCTGTTGGGAGTCTGGTTTAGAAGAATCTTTTACACCGATTTCTCAGTTTACATCTGTGATTCTGTCTAGAAGTGGTTTCAATCTGCATGACAACACCTGGCCTCCCTGGGGAGATAGACAAGATGGTTTTGCTGTGGAAAACATCAAGACGGGTGGAAACATCCAGGACATCTTAAGAAATTACGCAAAAATTCATTTGGATATTTTTTTGTACAAAATATGCCATGGGGAAGAGAGCTTTTTTTAAAAAAAGAAAATATGGTGGTTCGAAAAAAGCATCTGTAGCAACCAGTATAATATTGGAATTGAAAACTGAATGTTTTGCTCCAGTCACACCATTGCCATAGTGTCTGCTGTTTTTCCTTTTTTTTTTAAACGTAGGTGACATTGGGGAAGGAGGGGCGATGCATTGAGCTAAGAAACTGCAAAAGGTGATGTGCATTTAAAGATTGCTGCTGGTGAAAGAATTTGTGAGTTTCTTCCGTGGATCTGTGGTTGCTGCTTCTGGGGAAGGAAGAATTTGTGTATTCTGTGGATACGTGGCTTAGCTGAAAAGCTTTGGGATTTTTTTTTTT
>SMGT01011399.1:167132-180817 GCA_004794575.1 Lanistes nyassanus
GGGGGGGGGGGGGTGTCTTATTACTAAACTATGCACTGAAAGAACCACCAGACTGATGGCTGCAGTAAGATGGTCAGTGCGGACAGGCAGTTTAATGTGCGGGGAAATGGGCGAATGGAGTTTGCACAACGTTTAACTCCAGGAAATAATCCTTGGCCATACCAGGATTCGAACCAGCAACCTTCCATCTGCTAGTCCGCAGCTCTACCAAGCGGCAGTCACTTGTTTTTCTTTTCTACCAACTGAGTCAACCACCCCCCACCCCCCACCCCCACCCCCTGCATGGCGATGTGTTTCAGTAACCGGTAAAATAAATTTTCACGTTTCAGCCAAAAGCAGGGATCTGTCCTGCACGTGGTAAGAGAAACTCACGAACGCAGGCAGAGCAAGGACAGATTTCTCTCACTGAAATCGAAGCAGAAAACGTTATAACATAGTTTATCTTCTGTCGTATGAAACTAATGAATCATCTGAAATTTTGTTTAGTTGAAGCTGTGTAAAAACTAAATAAAAATGGACGAAGCGGATAAAGCATTTTGGGTACGTTATACAAGTCTTACAACCCTCTTTTAAAAATTTTGTCTTTGTTGTTGTTGTTGTTGTTGTTATTATTATTATTATTATTATTATTATTATTATTATTATTATTATTATTATTATTATTATTGGGACAAGGAGAGCTGTTGAACCTGCAAAGTTTGAAAACATTTGGATCTGGTGTCTGTAAATCACGAATCAGTAGGAAAGGATTTTTCATCTTCTAGAATAATGTAGTTTAATCAAGTTTGAAAGGTGGGTTGAGAGAGAGAGAGAGAGAGAGAGAGACGATGCACTTTCTTTATAGGTACAGAACCGAGTTTCAATAAAGCCGTGAGAAACACGATCCGTGGGAGCTTTGACGTATCTCGCCATCTTAATTTGTCTCCGTACAGACGCCAGCCTTAGAAAATGCTCTTTAGCCAAGAACGACTACTCGCGGATATGGGGAAAGTATCCATGGCAAACATAGAATACTTTTACATCTTCGCTGTCAGCGTTTTCAGAGGAACGCGCACCTATCCCCCCACCCCTCTCAAAAAAAGGTCGGCCTTGATTCCAGAATTTTCCACACACGCGAAAAGATGCCAGAGTGAGCGAAAGACACCTGAGGCATCACACACAACGATGGTGACGACTGAGCGAACAACACTCGAGGATCACTGATGAGCAGTCGTTTCAAGCATACTGTATACGCAAGCCAAACACGAGTGTATCGACCAATCCAGTGTGTTGCCACGGACATAAACGACTTTTGATTTAAGCTCGGTGCAAGCAAAGAGAATAGAGCGATACTTTTGGTGCAAGCAAAGATAATAGAACGATAATCTAAGTGCAATCATGCAAGTCTCTCCTTGCAAGTCGCATAACTGGTTTTTAGCTGCCGAGCTTTATCGCGAGTTGCTGGCCTTAATTTGCTCGTTGTCGGGCGTCCTTGCCGATTTCACCAGGATTGAGGGCGTTCGTATTTGAAAACCAAATGTTAATGTTGGTAATTGTAAGCAGCAAACGGCACATTAATCCACTGTCAGTCAGCCCACCTCTAGTTTCTCGGTTCCCCCTTCCAGCCTTCCCCTTCTCACCTTTAACGAATTGACCAGTAATCACTGTTATAGCATGAACGTTCTTATCACTTGTTCATACGTAAAGATGGACGTAAAATACACGGGGCGAATGGGTCTTACGACGGCTCTCATGATCGGAAACGCTGCTACGAACGCTTATGCCCGGGAACTTTGTGTTTAGGCAGGAATGCACAAGGCATGATGACGCTCAGTGTTTGCCAGCCATAACCCCCAAGTTCTACATCAAGTCCCTTTCGTGTCCTTATACCTAAATAATTTTCTGGGTTTGTAGCTGTGTGTAATAAAATGTCTGCCTGACAGGAGAATGAAGTAGTGCTTTGGAGCTTGACAGACCAAGCACGCAGCATTCGTTGGCCTGATAAGAGCTGATTTATGCCCAGCTATTTTTGCTCACGTGACGTCACGTGCCAAGATAAGCTATAGTGACTTACATTGATAGTAGCCCTACAGTAATTTTCCATGGGGAGGGGGGAAGAGGGAGGGGAGGAGAAAACTTAGAGGTCAAAATCGTAAGAAGTCATGGTCATGCACCACCACTATCATCATCATCATCATCATCATCATCATCATCATCATCATCATCATCATCATCATCATCATCAACAACAACAACAACAACAACAACAACAACAACAACAACATGCAGCAGCAGTTTAAAATGGCCTCTTAAATCCTCCCAGCGAGGAAACTATTATCTTAACAACATGTTTTCTTATTCTTTCGACTTTCTGTACAAAGCAACAGAACAAGCCTTAAAGACTCCCTCAAAGAAGTCGGATGACGTCTATACCTGACGTCACGCGCGTTCCTGGCATTTCACTTCGGTATCACAGGTCTCGTGCTCTCTCACCAAACACTGTTCATCACGCCAGGAGCGCGGCTGTGGAGGGTGACTCAGCGACCACCCGTCTGCTCCAGGCTGGCGCTGGAGTTGCATGCCTTTTGTCGTGACGTCATCGGGGGCAGCCAGCCGTCAGGGTGTTCTCTCCTCCTGTCTCTGCTTGGCCGATTACACTACGCATGCGTGGAACTGTCGGTAGCCGGAATACCAGAGCTTCTTCCTTGAGGCCCTGCCAAGGTTTATTTGGCTTTTTGTTCTTGTAGAAGCTAAACAATGATGAGGGTTCTTTTGTGAGATTGGGGTCTAAGGGGAGGAAATAAAATCTCGCCAGAGGAGAGGTGCGGACAGACAGACTGGCAGGACATGAGGTTTTTAATTCAAATCTGGCTGTGGCTGTCATACCAGACGCACTGATATAAAGAAGGTTGTTTTGGGGTAAGACGAGGCAAGGGTTCATCACTCTTCTGCGGGCGTCTTGAGGCCGTACCAAATTTAGAAACACTACGCTGAAAATAGACTGTTCGCCCCCCGTTCACCTCCCACCCCGCCTTCCTCGACAGTAAAAGCTTCTCATCTATTTTACTTGGAATTTCGGGGAGTGGGGAACATGAATATGGGTCTCACCTTGCTCACCCCCCCTCCCAATTGTCGATTCACTTAACTGGTTAAATCTTCAGCTTTGAGAACTTTGTCATCACTTTCAAGTGTAGGAGCATGTTATTTCTCGACGTTTCGGTGTACGTTTCTACTCAACGAAGTAGTTTATTAGACGATTGTTTCTGGATGCCTATAGCTTCTTGGAGATCTTCTTGCTAAAGCTCCTTAGAGTTAATCTTGGACATTTGTCTTCACCTATGGCAGACAGTCAAAGTTGTGCCTGTAAAAGAAAGAGGAAAGGAAGTGTGTTGGGCTGCTGTTGCTTCAGTGTTCCTGCCCTTTGGGTCAAAAGAGCAATCGCAGGGTCTGCTTACCCTGACTATTTACGTACACCCTGAGATATGAACAGGAGATACGAACACTCATGTTACACAGCCGAAAATTGGAAGAAGACGACCTGTGTGCACGTCATCGGTACGAATACGCCACTTAGAGGAGGAGGAGAACGCGAAGAAAAACAGGAAGAAGAGGAGGTGAAACGGAGGAAGAGAAGGAAGGGAAGAAGAAAAAAGAAAAAATGTTAAATGAAACTCAGAAGCAAGCAATAACAACGGGTGAATTGGTGTCGTCCACTGGCATTCCTGCAATCCTGTTCTTATCTTTAACCGCTGCTGTTGGTGGATGCCATGGTTACGTGTGGAAATGCGCACTCAGTACATGGCTGGTCTCTGCCGGTTCGAGGGGTTGATGCATGCCCCCCTCTGTTAAGCAATAATCTATGTTCACCACTTTCGATCTAAGATTATAGATAGGGGCTGCTTAGCGTTTGTTAGTTATTCCCGAGCCATTCTTATCGTCTTTGCACCTGTTGATACAATGCAATGGCGGGTGAACTATGAAGCCAGCTTTTTAAGAAACTGTTCATTGGACTTCAGTTTGTATTCTCTTATTTGCGGGGACTGTTAGCTGTACCGACCCGGACTTCTTAAAAAGTTCGTCTGTGCAATGTATGCTCTTTGTATGACTCGTTTTAATGACACAGTGACTGAGAGCTCAAAGACGGGAATCACATTTTAATATAGAGAAAAAAATAAAATGCACTGATTTAGTTTCTTTTCAAATACAGAATCACCGGCTTTTTGTCTTTGCAGTGTTGTGTTGCACGAGCCGTTCATAAAAAAGGTCATCAGGTCTGTTCATTTTCTGTATTTCCCTGCGCATTCACATGGACAGTATATACGAATACCCAGCCATGCAGTCCACTCCACTATTTTATATAACTTGCTTCCCATCAGTAAATTTTAATAAAAAGTCCATGATACTAAGGAAATTATAAAATTTTGTGTCCTTGCAGAGATCGTAATAACCATCGTTATCTTCTTTTTTATGGCGGGATTCCTGCCTATATCTTTATAGGCCATTTGCAACGTTTAAGACAGCTATTATATTTTTTTATTATTATTTTGCTATGAAATGCAGGGCCTATAAACCATAAACTCTCTGGGTCACCGACAAAGTGAATTTTTACTTTTCGCCGCTCCATAAAACCCATTCTTGTCTGTTTAAGCATTTACGTGTGTCAGTACCAGACAGAAGCACGCAGGAATGTGTCCTTTAAGTCCTTTTCAGACGAACGTACTAGGGCATTTTGCTAGGCGAATATGCCTGGAATATGCAGACACAGTCGCAGCGCATGAGCGTGCGCGGTTGTGAAGAGGGCCAGGAGATAGGAAACTATACGGATGGGGAAGGGAAAACGGGAAGGCAAGGATTTTCTTGAACAGACGGATCCACACCTTGATCTAGTTAAGAAATGGCTTAAGGAGGAATTCTTGCTGTAGAAGCGCACGTTTTGTTATCTTCAGCGGAAACTTCTCATCATAAAGTTTCTTGTGATCACGTTGGGACCAGTTACTTATCTGTTGAACGTGAGACATGTCCGGGTGCTTGTGTCATGCGCATGGGTGTGCGCGACCAGCCCGTGAAAAGACAGGCTTAAGTTTTAGACAATGACGCACACGGAAGCTTATCACTAGGCGTCGCGAAAAAATGTCTCGGAAATGTCCTCACATTTATCAGAATGTTATCAGTTAGTCGACAATTTCAATAAAATACTCCAGTGCTGTTCGGAAGAAAAGACTGGCCTCACTCATCAGAGTTTCAAGGCTATATCAGAGGGGCAAACAAAAACTGTTTAGTAAACCTGTTTGGCAAATAATCGTTTTGGGGATATCTTTTGGGAAAACTGTTTTGTAAAACTGTTTCGAGTTTGCACTCCACACTGGTGAACAGTCCGGGAAGACAGTTTTCTTCAAACAAGCCTGGCGCTGGAGTAATTTCCATTTTGTGTAGGCTCCGCTATCGGTTAGACCTCCGGCCTACGAACCCGAAGTATAGACACAGGCTGATTCGATACCCATACACAGCACCACACTTGCCCAGTTCACCCATCTCTGAATGTGTACCTGATCCACGGGTCAGGGAAAGGAGATGGGCACGTCCCTGACGATGCAGGTCTACAGAAAAGTGATGGTCTCAAACATCCATCTCCCCAACGACCTAAAAATGGTCATGAGACATCCTTTACCTTTACCACTGACACCGATGCAGACGAGCATGCTCTAAAATGGGGAAAACAGAGGCAAACCTTTTGGAAAACCTATCTGATAACATTACTTTGTCGGGTACGTTCCACAGCAAACAGGAACAACAACGTTTTAGAATTGTTTTAATTGCAAACGTGTTTTCCAAAAACCATGTGGCATAGCCTTTAGTAAATTCTTAACAGAAACAGAAGAGCGGGAAAAGATGAAGAAGGAGGTAGGTGAGTGTTTCCAGTTGCTGTATATGCATCTTGCAGCGGACGGGCGTGCGATGAGGTGAGCTGTTACGTGTGTTCGTCGTTTGTAAGAGAACTTTTCTCTGTATGTCTGCCACTGTTTCTGTTTTCTTCTCCTTTGTGTGTGTCTGTGTCTCTATGTGTGTGTGTGTGTGAGAGAGAGAGAGAGAGGTGAATGGTGCGGTCTATCGCCTCTATTTCCTGAACCAACAGCGCTCCCCCTACTGACGCCGTGACTCACGCACGATATCCCCGACATCTCGCTCTAGTACCGCACCTTGACCCCTTCCTCTGTCACACGTGCAAGCTCCCAGAAAGAGGTGCGGGGGTGGGGTGTGCTAAAAGAGAAAAAGAAACAAACAAAATTGCATGTGACGAGACGACGAGGGCGGAAACAAGCTGAAAACACAGCCAATGGTGTCGGGAGCCACGTATGTGCGCCACACTAAGTGTTCTCACATCGGTCCTGCCCACAACGTGGTGACCATCAGTCGAACTGACACAAGGACGGGAGGAGGAGAGATGGGGTGGGGGTGTGGTTCAGCTCAGTGTTTTTGGTGCGAAAAGGAGATTCCCATACGGGGCACTTGGCATCGAAGATGTCTGCTGGTTCGATTCATTGGTTGTTTTGTCTGGTTTTTTTTTGGGGGGGGGCGGGTCAGGGGGCTGGATGGGTAGGACGTTTAGGTCGACTGAGATCGAAACATCGCACTGATGGTTCAGAATTTCAGAATTTTATTTCTTCCTTCACCCTCAGTGGGGTATGAAGACAAAACATAAGCAACAGTACAACAAATCAATAAATAGGTGAGCAAAAATTCACTTTGATAAGCAAACGAATTAACAACGTATCTTAAGAGGCTCGCAAGAGCTTACTACAAACATACAATTATCCATGTACACAAGCGTCTTTAAGTAATATTTTAATAAAACATGACAGCTTTGTAAGCAATCGTTTGCTCCCTGTTGAGAATAGGCACTGAAATTTATAGGTATTAGGGCGGTTTCTGTAGTAATAAGGTAGCCATTTGTTTCGGTCATCCTTAAATTTATCGCAGCAAAATAAATAATGGTACTCATCACCGATGTCGTTGCTGTTACAAAGATGACAGATTCTTTCTTCTCTGGGTATTCTCTGTATTCTGTGCGTTTGGACTGGGAAGTTGTTGTTCAAGAGTCGGAAGTTAAGAAGCGGTGTGTAGTGATTTGGGGGCAATATTTTTAGGTAGTTTTCAAAAGTGAAAGACGTTTTAATAATTCTGTAGTTCTTATAGATGTCTTTTGTATCTACATCTTCTAACCAACTTTGAATAAACTGGTGTGTGCGCGCATGCTTGCCCAGGCTGGTCGGCAGCCGTAACCCTCAGCCCACTGAAGAGGCGTCTGTCGTGCAGCAGACAAGGGAAGGCTGTAGTGTCATTCGTGGTACACACAGCTCCATCTAGTCGGATCAGGTCAGACAGGCGCTGTGGGGACAAGGCAGGCTCCAAATCACACAGACTCTGACGGTCGTGGGTTCGTTTCCTGTCTGCAGCATGAGTTTCTATGAATGTGGGGCCCTTACGATGCACCCAAATGTGACTGGGTCTTGATTCTGTACATGACTAGGTAAGAGAAAAACAGACAAGGCGAGAACACCTCTCTGGCAAAGCTGCCCGAGAGAAAATTCAGGTGAGATCTCCAGGTCTTCATTCTCTAGCGATCGAAAGGTACAATACAATACAATAGAACGCAATACAATACAGTACTACATGCAAGTATAGCACTTTGTCTTGGTGTCACAGAATACAGCCAATCTAACAGTCAAATCCTAAAATAGAATACCTTAATGACAATGGGACACTCACCCACACCCAGCCTTGCACATACACACACACACGCACACGGCACCCTCGCCCACACACACTGTTCCTTGAGATTTCGTTGGAATAACCTTTGCTGGAATAACTTTCGTTATTTGGTATTTCCTGGCTTGAAGTAATAATTATCTTCAGTACAGAGACAACTGTGGAACCTTGCAAGCCGTCTTGCAGTACTTGTGTATTATATACATGCATTTCCTCTTTGCCTAGTCAGACATTTTTTCTGACAGGTATGTTGTTTCACTGTTTTCATGACGGAAAGGGTATGCGCTATTGCAAAGGCTTTGCGAGAAAGCTGCCACACTTTTAAACACCATTTCACACAAAGAAGCTCTCACGCTTAACAAAAAAAAAAAAAAAAAAAAGGAAAGAAAAAAAAGAAACACATTGGAACAGAAACACTGAGTTTGGTCTGTGCGAAACGCACCCGAAGCCATAGCTGCACCACCCCCGAGACGCTTAAGGCCTCTGTTTACTTGTATTACGTGCAGCGCGTGCATCTCACATGCCGCTTGATTGGCTCCTCAAGTCTAAACAAGGCGTAGACAGTTTGTTTCCTCGGTCTAACTCGACACCTTTCAGACACACCGCCACCTTGTGGCTGATGGTTGCAATTACCGGCTGGACTGGCGGAGCAACTTGTTCTTTCGTGCTCCTCCCCTCCTTCTGTGCCTCTGTTTCACCGACTTTCTTGAGCAAAGCCACATGTCGGCTTGTCGTGCCGAACAGCATGAAGACGTGCCAAAAACAATGCTTTTTCCGCCCACATCCTCAGATTTTACACCAGAAGCTGCATGACCTGTTCCCCCTGTTGGGATGGCGGAGAAGATCATTCGAGCCATTTTGTGCTTTTGAGCCTCGCACGTGAAGGATGACCTTTGCCAGATTAGGGACATCCATTTTTAAATGTAGAAGCAGTGTTAAATATGCAAAAAGATTGTATAGCCCTCCTGTTCTGATGTATTGTACTTCGGGGATTTCTCAGACATTGCTGACACCTTCTGTAACTATGTAAGTGGGACAAAATAAGGACCTATCTGGTAATCCAGCTAGGTGAAAAAGGTTGCCTGGTTAAGTTAACGAACGAACGAACGAACGAACGAACGAACGAACGAACGAACGAACGAACGAAAGAAAGAAAGAAAGAAAGAAAGAAAGAAAGAAAGAAAGAAAGAAAGAAAGAAAGAAAGAAAGAAAGGAAGAACGAAAAATGTCGAAATAGAAATGTAGAAATGCCTTTTTCAGCTCTACAAAGATATGTGTAGTGACACACAATGTCTGCCAGTCGGGTCACAAGCGACGACGGTGGAAATAATTTTTATCTGAAGAAATATTTGGATTCTATTCACTAGTTCGAGGCGCCCGTCAGACGGACGGGCATTATAAACAGTGCATCGCGCACAGTACCCAATGACTATACATCAGACAGGTCACGTGAGAGTCAAGACCGACAACCCAGAGCACCATCGTGGAGATCTCAGTGGACTGCAATTCTGCGCGTCATGAAAGAGCAATTCTGCGCATTTCGGGGAACCACAGTCCGGAAACGACTGCGAATCATAATTTCATCTGATTAGTGTTCACCCATTCGTCGTTCCGTCATTGACCAGGCACCTTAACCCTAGTTTACACGGCTCAACTGAGTCGCAGTCGTTTAGATCTAATCAATCTAGTCGCATAAAAAGAATTTACATCCCCAAAAAACTTCTCCTCCCCAAGTGCGATCATGAGTTTGTAATTATGATCAGTATTCGATCCATTTTGTAAGCATTTAAATTATCTTTTACTGCAAACGTATAAAGTAGTTTCTTATGACTGCTTTCATCCTACGCAGGCGAGCCGTGTGAACTCAGTATTAGGCTCAGTGAAGCTATTGACCTTGCAACATTCAATACAGTTGCAGTCCTGACCTACTGTTACCAGCTTGGTAACTGTATACAATCGGATAGCAGATAAGTCAGTCAGAAGGTTGGGGAGGGAGAGGAGAGGGAGGGAGAGGGGGGACCTGCAAAGAGTGCTTCATAGTGAATGTCGAGCGTAATTCGTTTTTGCTCTCGTTCTGGTCATTCACACTGGAACAGGTTTTGAGGGCAAAAGAGCGGGCTGTAAAGACGCGTGCACGCCATTCATATTTCTGACGACTGACGAATCAGAAACAAGAAAACCAAGTACTGCGTCTATGGACCTTGCAGTCACAGGACTTTTCTATCCGAACAATAGTTAAACATATGGTTCGCACATACGTGAAGATAACAGCAACGATTGTTTTAATAACATCACAAATAAAAATAAAATACAGCAACATAGGGCAACGTTATCACGTGTCCTGATGAGGGTCTGTAATGTTAAGGTTGTATCTCTAGTAATACCACTATTACCACTATTCTGACTTTGGCTGTTGCGCATTTTGCTGCCCGCATGGTCTACATATTACTCCCGCTATTTTCAGAACGTTTTTGAGGTATACCCTGTGGCTTTCAGAAGCAACAGTAGCACAGTAATTACATGTACTGTATTGCCTATACCACCCTAAAGCCGAAGCAAAGACAGGTTGCTTACGAATCCTTACCTCCGATGTATTCTATCAAGCTAAGTTAATTTCCCTCTTTATATTCCTCTGGCTTTCTGTATGTGCGCGGGTACTGGCTTTTAAGTCAACCTGCAATAATAGAATGAAGCTAGTGATCATATATAGACCCCGACTGACTGTCTGCCAATAAACTTTGATTGTCTGTCGGAATGAACTAAAAACTTGGGATCAAATGTTGAAATTTTAAAGAACCCCATCCCTTCCCGGCCTCCCCCCCAACCGATGTCCACCCTTCTCGAAGTTCGAGAGCAGGTGTAGGACTCATCTTGGACGCCGCGTCTATGTTTCAGACAATAACACCGGGTTTATCTGTTTTGGCGTTAGAAGAAATCAGTTTTAAAGAACTACTTCAACTTCATTTATCATCAAAATTAGATCAATACTTCTGCGTAGACGCAGTTTTTTGAGACAGTCTCTGTCAAACAAATCTTCACGCAAAGTCGTTCACGAAGCCTCTCGTGGATATTCAAATACCTCTTTGGTGTAGAGAAGTAGATTATTGTTTTACTGTTGCTGTACTTTGACATAGTCGAACCATGTCTTGTGGTATTATTCTGTTGTGTGTCGAGGGGTATTACTTTTATGTGGTTTGAATAGTCTGCTCGTTAACCAAACTACGACAACATAAATACATCCCAAGAAGTTTGAAGCTAACAATGTGATCGCTGGCTGATTTTTGTGTAAATCTCTAAAACGTTCCGGCTCAAGCCCCCACCCCCTTACTTGCCACATGCACAGCTCATTGAAAAGAGGGCAGCGTTATCCGACCCTGTACATTTGGATGTACCTTTTTATGCTGCAACAACGAACGTAAGTGTGCGTGGAAACCAGTGCTAGGGCATTTGTGCACACCACAGGAGGCAGCCAAACGTGCCAGACAACGTATGCAAATCAAACACGTGTAGGTGAAAAGGCAAAGGTGAACGGGTGAAATCATGCGTAATGTAATTGTTTTACAGCTTAATTACGTTGTGGTTGTTGACTGATGTGATATGTTTCATGACTTTACATGTTTACTTGATTCTTCATTTACACTGTACCAATGTTGTCACTTTTGGGGACCATATTAATTGCTTTGGGACGTTCCCATGTCTTGATATCGCCGCTCATGGTCTCTAGTCTTGTTGTTGTTGTTGTTTATGCGTAACCAACATAAAAAGGTAAACAAGTGACTTCCGCTTGGAGGGAAATCCAGATTAAAAACAAGGGAACTGAACCAAGCTAGAACACGACAAAGACAAAGACAATTTAGATGTTTGGGGGCACTACCCCTTCCTCAGGACGACACAAAAAAGACGAAGAAACAAAAACGAAAACGAGAACGAAAAGACTTGGCTCGGTTGATGTGCGGCGCGCGGGCTGGGTCGCAGGAAAATGACCAAGGGACAGGGAGCAAGAGGGACCAAAGAGGGGCAACCAATCGTAAGCTGGGTAAGCTGCACTGACTTGTGTACGTGGCTGTGTCTCCCTCATGGCAGGGAATCTTGCAGGGAATGTTGAAATGAAAATAGGCCATTATACCTGCGGTCATTCTCTACATCGATGAATGAGGTTCGTTTCAGCCTCGTTGTGACTACCAGTTTGTGTTTGGCATCACGTTGTGCATGCAGTTTGTACTGGGCTTTCAGTTCTTTTGAGCAGTATATATATATATAGATGTATGTCTGAGACAGGTTTTAATGGTGGAAAGTAAACACAAAACATGCGAAATTCTGAAAGGAAAAAAATGAAGTGGCATTGAGTTCTGACCTCATCCCACTCCTATCTGCTGACGTGCTCCCCAAACCCCACCCCACCCCCCAAAAAGAAAAACTTAAAAAGGAGAGAAAATAAACGTGTTTACTTTGTACAGCAGTGTCCACCCACATACTTCACATTCATGTTGTTCCACGTAATCTGCTACAACTATGCGGACCACGTGAGCATGAGACTTCGCGTATGAATGAGAGTTATTTCCCGTCGTGAGGTTTGTCAGAAAAGCCAGATCCTTGACACAGCGGAACCAAACCAGATGAACATGTGGCTGCCACACAGCAGTGCTGATTGAAAATGCGACACGGGACGTACAAACAATAAGACTTTGTTAAGAGTTTCTGTTTAAGATTAGAAACGTGCACCTTTAAAAAAAGTAGACAAACGGGAAAGATAACTCCTTCTGCGACGCCATTTTCATCATCTCAACATTATCTGAGGTCATGGTGTTATTTCTTGTGTTATGGAGCATAGATATACAATGTATAGATAAAGAGTAAACATTAATGAACAAAAATGACAAGGAAGTCGGGTGCATGACTTCAAATGAGAACAGGTGAGAGAGAGAGAGAGATGTGACTATTAGTGTCGTTTACTCGGGAAATTTCTTTCTACTTCCGAGGTGTCGTTTCACGTGCTCGCTCTCACGCAACCGACTTTAAGAGGACGACAATGCGTAGGAACAAAAACATTGTGTTACGCACGACACGTCAATGCATTCATGTGACTCGACCCCCTCCCTGTCCACCTAGAAGCTTCCCGAAGAATCACATAACTGAGTAATACAGCGGAAGACGACTGTCATTTAAATATGCATGAGTGAGATGGTTCATCTTTCAAGGGGGATAACACCAGCTTTCTTTACACGTCAGACTAAGCTAGGTCTACACATCAATTATCAGACAAACCTCCTCCCATCTGTGTACAAACAACAATGTCCAGATAGCTTGCCCAAAAGCCACTTAACAGCAAAAGCCAAAAGGCCTGCTAGCGAAAATCTTCCCTCTGGCAGTCATGAGATAGCAAAAGGGCAACTCACATTCCAAAACTGGAGTTTTTATGCATAACAAAACCAACACCTTCCATATAAAGTTCCCATATTTAGCCTGGGCTTAACTACAGCCACTGGTCGTTGTCACATGTCACCCTAGGCTATTACCTGTCACTCCTAGGTAAGCCTTTTAGCTCCTCCCTTTGTAAGCTAGCAGGGGAGAGATACGTCATCACCAGGTTAATCGCTCTGCCCTTTCCGAACACTTAGTTAGGGGTAATGCCACGCCATTGGTTATGGAAGTCGCCCTGCTCTCGCTAGTCTGGCTAGAACCGGTTTACTTGAGGGTGGTGCGTCAGAACGCTTACTACATAAGGAGGTAAAAATGTTAGATCGAGGGGGAGGAGAGAACAGAGGATACACAGAGAGGGAGGAGAGAGCGAGACACAGAGAGGGTCACATACAGAGAGGGACGTGCACCTAGGAAGAGACCCAGTGAAGCGACCACATGCTAGCCTACGGACCTCAGTCGCCATCTTGCCAAAAGGAAGACTCCAGCTCTCTTGCAGTTACGAGTGTAATTTGCCGACC
>SMGT01011399.1:181432-225856 GCA_004794575.1 Lanistes nyassanus
GTGTTACCCTAGACACGAGCACGGTGATTCTTTGTAAATATTTTGTAGATATTTGATGTTGTCGAGCCAGTTAGTGTTTTGAAATATATGCTGAATAACAGTTCGCTGCAGTTGAGTGTTTTACGAGGGTGGGGGCTCTTGAGCTAGTAGTGTTTTGCCTGTGAGAGACTGAGCGAGCGTGTCGAAGTATGAGAATCTTTTCCCTCGGAAGATTGCTCTAGTTGTTCACATTATTTCACAGCATCGTCACCCGTTGGTTCAGAAACCACTGACCTAAAGCAGTAAAGGTTTTGGTGACGATTGCTAAATTAAATCTACATTTACAAGATCACCATAACCAGTTTGTTCAATAATTCTCAAAAGTCGAAGTCCTATAAGATAAGGTACCCGCCCGCCGTGACAGTCGTCAGACTAAACCCTTATTTGTATTATTATAGTGTAACTATATTCCGTTTGGTATAAAATAGCATTTTCATTTTCTTTCACACACATGGGTAAGGTTCCTGCAGACACGATATTGTTTTTCGTGACAGCACCAAGAAAAACTTTTGGAGGGTCTGCATAGCTTTTTGGTCAGAGTACCGGTCTTATGTGCGAAGGTTGTGAGTTCGAATCCAGCAATGGTAAAGGAGTATTTCTTAAAGTTAAATTTTGTGCAGACCCCGTGAACATCCCTTTGAGGTGGAGGCACTGTCCCTCTAAAATAGCCATCCAAGAGTTTTTGCTTCTCGCGCATGTGTGTGTACTAGTTTATCGCACTTGTACTCGAGGACCTAACGGGTGCCGTGAAGCATCTTTCCATTCTGCAGACTTGCATCTTCGACGAAATAAGTAAAGAACCTCTAAGCACCACTCGATAAACCTCATACAATCGTGCAATCACATGCACAGAAGATCGCCCCCCCCCCCACACACCATCCCCTGTTAACTCCCTGCTTTCCTTTTGGCAGCTATGCTTGGATTCTTTCTCTTGGCGACATCGGAAAAAAAATCAGCTTCAAGGTACGCCGAGTGGCTTCATAGCGATCGTAGTCTGGCAGAACGGGGAATTCCAGTGACAACGTGCCATCAGCGCGAGAACTCACCATCGCTTACACGTGAGATCATAGCGACACGAACTGAATTTCTGTCTCTGTGCGTGAGATAGTCGCCCATAGATACGCTAGATGCTCACTGATGAAGTAGGGCAGCTGAGAGTACGACACCACTAGACAGGGTATTCCTTTCATTCAATCTCATTACAGTAACTTCTCTGGGGTGTCCAGCTTGCAACAGACATCAGAAATAAAGTAAAGCTAAAACAAAAGTATGTAAATTAATTCAACTAAACTAAAATCTTTTACATTAGTCTTTTAACCAGAGAAGAGAGAGAGAGGGAAGGAAGACAGAGGAGAGACGGGGGAGTCAGAGAAAAAGATCCTCCGTCTTTTCAACTATTGCGTATTTTTGTGTACTTATACTGTAAGATACAATACATCGTTGGGGTCATTCTGTGCAAGGACTGACAGTGGCTGTCGTCAACCTGCACAGCGTGGGTCCATAGGGTCAAAGTTTGTTTACTTTGAAAGGTCACCATCGAGTCTGTGTTAATTTAATGTGTGTCAATTTCCGCGGAGAGAGAACAGTAGGTCACCACCTGCGACAACAGTGGAATAAAATTTTAAATGTCAAATGGTGTAATGCAGGTGCTTGGCACGAACAGAGCTCAAGAGCTTGCAGGGAGGTCAGTGGCTCCTGATGTGAACTCTTTGCACCTCTTTTGTTTTTATACAAGGTTGGTGTACATCAAATTTATCTGTGCAACTACGCGTGGTAGCAAGCCTCCAGAACATCCCTTTATTCCTGCAGCTGTATGCCTGTTGTGCAGCCATCCATAGGGTTATATATCTGTCAGCGATTTCAGACTTTGTGTTTTTTGCATCTGGCTAGAATTCACCCACTTGCGTCAGATACAGAAGCACAGCATACGAGTGCAAGCACACAAACACGCATGCACATGCACGTGCACACACACACACACACGGCCCTCACCTAACCTCGATATGAGAAAAAGGCTCGCGGAAAACGATCATTTTCAGAAGACAGAATTGTCGGGTTCAGTTGTGGGCCTACTTATTAGAGCAACTAAAGTTTTCACAGCTGGTTGGACAAGATTTTTCAGCTGAAACTGAAACATTATTACGTCCCGTCTGATGAGGATTCTGGGTTCTGCAACTATTCTTCCGAAATGTTCATTACGAGCTGTTTGTGGAAACATATTTTCTGTTTAACACGCCGATTTTGCTTTTTTAAGTACGTGTATTTAGTTTAATATGTATACCAAATTCGTTGAAATACCTGTATTTAATTTAATGGGAACCTGTTTTCTGTCTCGGTAAATATATGCGTACGACCTCATGCACACATTTCTTTCTTTGTTAATATATTTATTTATTAATATGCTCACTGTATATATTATTTGAGTTGGGGGGGGGGGGACGATATTCAGCTTTAATGCGTATAGGCGCGCCTTACAGTATTTTTCGTAAATACGTGGATAAAACTAAAATAATATGTGTAATATTTTTGAGACCTGGAAGTACGTGGATACATAGTCACAGAATAGTGTGCACGTTTAATGATGTCTGTGATTACTTCCATTCATTAGATTCTCCATAAATGTCACACGCTGTCCAGAATGCCTCTTTACCAGCCCTCTTCCCGTCGTGACAAACGCCTTGTTTCCATTCGTGTCTTACATCCAGGGGGGGCCGACAGGGAGCAGTGGCAGAATGGCGTCATTGAATAATATTTTGCGAGGAGGATCTAGCAGATAAACTTCACGTCCTTGTTCTCATGTATAGGCTTCCATGTACTTACTTCTCTCAAGAAGGTTATTTATAACACGACTTACAGAGGCTGGGTGTTGCCCTTTTGTGACGTCATTTTGTCATGTTCTCTTTGACTCTGTTTTTGTCTTTCTCTCTCTCCAGTGCACGTGTGAATGGCGGATAGTTATACTGACACGATGACATGACGTCAGAAGCTCTCGATCCATTGCGGGAGATAGATTGCAAGATTACCTGCCCTCATTCATGCTCTTCGGTCGAAGCTCGCATCTTTGAAACTCGCCTAAGGCTGCCTGTCGCTTCATTCACATATCGAATAATCCACGTAACTCGATGTAATCAGCAAGTCATCACTGTGTGTACGCATGCGCAAATTCCAGTAAGAAATGGCTATTGCCTTGGGAAATTTCCGGCTGGTCCCTGTTCGTCCTGGGGAAAGGTCCGGCAGTTTATAAACAGCTAACGCATCGAGAAAGACGAAAAAAGACACTTATATTTGATCCAGTACCGTAGTCTTGTCCGTAAAGGCTGTGACACACCATCAGCTTTACCCCGAGCATCAAATCGCTTGGCTTCAACAGTGACCACGATCTGTGGAGGATCAGTTTCACCCGTTTGAACTACAGCGGACCGTATGTGAAACTGCTTCCAAAACCACGATATTTACATCTGTGTACTGCACATAAATGTCAGCTTTAGCTACACATAGCCAGCCTTCGATCGTTTGTTTACCAGGAAGGGCAAGGTTTCTACCTGGGTGTCCGTTTCCTTTTACCCCTTACGCAATAAACTCTGACTTAATTCATCTTTTAACGACCTTTCCGTTTTTATTTTCTATGTGTTTGTTCTAGGTGAGGATCTGTGCTTGTAGACCGAAACCATCCCAACCCCTTTATCTCGAACCACCGTGTCGCTGCTACATTTATTTGCACAGCGATATTTTGTTCACCTCGCGCCAGATCTCATTTTGTGCTGCTGCATCTGACGTGCGGTTATGGCCCTTGTTGGAACCAGTGACGCAAGCAGTCCAAGAGAATGTGCCAACCACAAGAGGTCACTCACGGTTGCCATGACGTTTGGTTTGACGGTGAACATGTGTACCTCCCCACAGCTCAGCCCCCCCCCCTCACACACACACACACACACACATATTCTCCCATCTCATTCACGAAGCTTCGAGAGTTTTTTTAAATCCCAGTGAGTCTGGTAACCTAGTACCCTACATAACACGTCACTGTTTTATGTCATCAGAAGCGCCCGCGGGTCTGTATAGGACGTTGTCCTTTATTTAAATCTAAAGCTTAAACTCGGAGTGCAGGTGTGTGCTTGCGTGCATGCGTGCATGCGTGCGCGCGTGTCCCTCCCCAGCGTGAGCCTGACTCTACCTGCGTGTACTCATGAATGCAGCTGTCACGGTGCACTTTAAGCTGCCCTGAGATGCTCCGGCGCCGGCGAACGGGGACAGTGCGGGAGAGGGCAGAGGTCAAACATTCAGACGTGCCACCACAGGGCAGGCGTTGACCCTGCACGGTGTTACTCGAAAATCAATAGCGGACAGCAACTGGTGGGTTTCCCTCACATCCCTCCTTCCTAACCCTGCTTTACTTTATCTTCTTTTCATCGCTCCTTTGTCATCTTGAAACATTTCTTCCCATTTGAACAAACAGTCGGATAAAATTTTGTTCTCCTATCGGATGCTTGGATGTGTTGAACTTTGTAAACGGATGGTACATAACGTATTGTCAAGCTAAGAGGCATCCATTAAGAGCTTATAGCTAAATAAACGAAATTAAAAAAAAAAACTATATTTCGAATATCCCTGTCTCTTCATGCAGGTGTCTTTCTTTCTTTCTTTCTTCCATTTATTAAGCGCGAACGATTTCTTGGCGTCTTGGTGTCAAGTATGAAGACGATTGTTCCTGTAGGTTCTGTTGCGGTGTAAAAACGCCTATTTATCCTCAGTTCTGCCAGACATAAAGCTTGCTTACATTCATCACGGTTAGACGTTGGGATCTAATTACACGTCCCACATCAGGGTTGGAGGCATTCTTGTACCAGCTGCTGGCAACCACACACAGCGCGCATGCGCAGATACCTTCCATTGACGTGGAAAGGCACTGGTGAATTTGTTCTGACCTGGCTGTGTTGAAGTATATTGGTGAGTGATCGGGAGCAAAAGGGGACGGGGATTTTAAGGCGCTGTGCAGTGTGCACCCTAATTTGCAAAACGTGCCCAAGTGTACGCACATACATTCGTCCATGAAAGACAAGACTTATAGCGATGTAGTACACGATCTGTCTAGATTGAATGATGGCTGTTTGTAGCCCTGTCTCTCTCCAAATGGCAGTGAGAAAGACAGCGAAATCTGTTTTAATGATATGAAACCTGCAGTCACAGGAGGGTTAAAAGCTGGGGTCAGCTGGACATAAAACTAGCTTCGCTATTGTTGACATCTTAATAAAACATATAGGTCTCTACTTCTGTCATTAAACTGTTGGAAAGGCCACTCGTATGAGTAATAATTTTGAAGCCGTTAATTTCATATTAATTTTTTTCTCTGGAAAGTACACACGGCTTTATGTGGATAGAAAATTGCTGAGGAACCCGGGGAGGAGGATGTGGATTGGTGTTGGAATTAAAATAATTTTTTTGTCTCAGTTTTTGTCCTTGAGTTTTGTTTTGGCACTGCATTGAAATGTGCCTTAAATTTCGCAAAGAGGCAAAGCGTATATCTCAGGAAAATGATGAATTAAGAGAGATATACGTGCTTTTCCTCTTTACGTAAATGCATATTTTTACACCTTGTGGTCGGTGGATGGTGGAAGGAACAGGAGGGTACAGGATGCAAATGCTGAAGAGCCCCTGATGTGTGTCAATAAGTTTTTCTAGAAAATCTATTTTAAACAGCCGCCTAAGACATCATACATCTTGGCTTATCTCCACCACCGTTGTAATAAGTCGTCATTTTCCAGCATGAGACGTGTCCCACTGTTATCAGGGAAACTGTTGTAAAGTAATATTAATTGTTGATAATTTTTAATTTGGCAGTCTCCCCTAAGGAACAGACATTCTACATCACAACTAGAGATCAACTTGTCAACGTGTGCATTCCCTTAATTTTAGCCCCGGTCAATGAAATTTAGGCCTACTCTCCCAAGTCTTATCAGCTTAAAGAGGGGCAGATTTAACAAAGCCTGATATCTAGACTATTTTTGGATGAATGGCAGTGTGATTTAACTTCTTTCTTGTCCACCCAGACCCTTTTTCTGTCTGCCTAATTGCATGTTGTGGTCTTCTGCTCCAAAAACGTGCGCTTGCGCACACAAACAGTTGTCTATCCAACTGCAGAAACTGTTCCAAACGGAGATGTCGCGATACGCGAATTCCCGAATGGCGCCAGTTCGTGGCGGAACTAGAAGCTACACAGTCGTGTATGCTCCCAGAAAAAGGCTGACCTGACATTTTTGCTTGGTTTTATGGCTCTTAACTAGTGTCACAAAACAGTGTTAAATAAGTTATTTTTTAAAGAATTTCTAGGTTGCGGCAGCGTTCTTGTCGTCTGTGATCCCTGCCCACCTTTCCCCGCATCTCCTTGTACCTGTACATGACGTGTACATCCACGTGGCTGCTCCTGCTTCTCCTGACGATCTGTCGGAGTGCGGCCTGTAGCTGTGCTCTCACTGTCGGAATGCGTTCGATAAGGAGTCTGATGTTGAAGGTGTGTGTGACCGCGCGCGTGCGTGTGTGCGCGTGTGTGTGTGCGCGCGAAAGCGTGCGTGCTTGTGTGTGTGTGTGTGTGGGCAAGTGGTCCTGTTGAATACGACATTGTCCTATGCAGACCCAAAGAGTTTATTCACTACTAACACCGGGAGGTACAGGAACACGCAGACAGAAAACGATATTCAGTACAACACAAACTGACGGGGAGAAAAATTATCTGACTGTTTCTTTTATTGCATTCTAAATTACAAACAATAAATACTCAAATGCAAATCAATTTTGTGAGCATTGGCCCACCAAGTAGGTAAAAATACGCGTAAGAAAATGGACAAATGTGATGTTGAGCATTTCAAGTACTTCCTGTTGGAGTGATAATTTGATAATTTAAGCGCTCAGTCCTCATTTGTTCTTTATTAATTGTACTGACTGTCAACAAGTTCATTGTCCTAAAACATTCTAGTATCAGACTGCATACAATTATCTCATGTATAGAGTTTAAGAGACACTTCTATCTCTACATCTCATTTGTACTCGCAAACATTGACTGCTAAATATACACATTCACGCAAATTAAATAATAATCCGATCATAAATGCAGTCATTAAAAAACCCTCCAAGGACTTGCAGACGCCAGGTAATCCCTGTGTAGGACATAAGACATCTGATTAAACCTATATTTTGTCATCGATCCTTGCAGGCACGCTATGTGTCAACATCTGATGCATGACTCATATTTGTTAAAACAGTTTTCATTTGCCCAGGACCCATCAGAATGACATGACCATTGATTACTGCCCTGAACTAGGTTTGAAGAGCACGTTACAAATTCATTGCTGTCTGTCTGTCTGTCTGCCTGCCTGCCTGCCGGCCTGTCTGTCTCCTTCTCTCTCACTCTAACTGTAGACATCCTACTGAGTCTAGATTTGCACGTGTGTGGAGGATTTAAGTTTTGAGGACACGGAAAGTAAACTTTCTACATTTCTGACAGTGATAGTTTTGACAGGTTCCTGATTAGAGACATCTTTCTTTCCTTGCCCCTCCCTTAAAAAAATGGAATGGAGTAGTGAGAAGTGTTCATCTCTTAACTGTAGAGGATAGCGTAGACCTGAAGATGCAGAGCGCAGGTGCAGAGAAAGAGAAAGGCTCAAGGTAGGAGAGGAAGGATTAAAGAAATTGAGAGGATCCTGTAGAGGAAGCTGTACTTATGCCCCCGTCCCTCCTCCCGCTAACATCTAAGGTCACAGCGCCACCGCCTCCACGTCCTGGTGACACAGTAACCCACATTGCTTGGCCCGCGGCGATCTATTGCTGCCCCGTGAGCCTCCCCGCTCCCGCCTGTACGCAGTGCGGGCCGCGTGACGTCCTGCAATGGCATCGACGCATTTGAACAGTCGTTGATCCTCCGCCGCGAGACATTGCCGCGAGCCAATCCGTTGCCGTGCGACATCATAACATTTTCCGATTATCGTCTGTATCGGATTTTTAAAAACCTAGTAAGTGAATAATTATACATCGCTCTTGCATCTGTCAGTCGTCTTCATGACTATGATCTCAAGGCAAGTGGGGGGCGGGGCCATCTGTACAAATATGGTTATACAGTAACACTCTTGCGTCTGTCTGGAGGTTCTGTGCGTTTAGATGACCTGTTTCGGTCGTTAAAATCGTCTCTGATGTTTGGGTAAGAACTGCCGTCGGTCCGTTCGCTGACAGTTTGGCTACGAAGCAGTCAGTTTGGAATCTTTCGACCCTATCGTGTATGGCTCGAGGCGTTCCGAAAAAAATTATTGGCCACTGGTGTCGGTAGATAACACTTCAATCGGTCGCTATGCATTTTTATTGGCAAAATTATAAAATTCTACCCTCTTCCTAGTCGCTCCATCGCTGTTTTTCACTGGCCTTACCCTTCATTCTGTCCGGGCTTATGTTGTCGCTTCCCTGTCTAGGTTATTAAAAAAGGAAAATATAATTATCATGTGCCGAGAGGACAGAGTAAACCAAAAAACAATGGGAATAACTGGTAAGGCTTTATATTAGGAATTAGGATATAATTTGTTTTTTTTAAAAACAACATATACCCGAGTTATGGGGATGGGGGTGTCTCAAATATTAAATTAAAACATTTTCTGCAGACGCTTGGACTAAAGTTTACTTTTGTTTTCATTTGACATAATCTACCCTTGTGAGACTAGCTTTACAAAAGGTAACACACTACTGAAAACTGAACTAGCGAACGGAGTAGCGGAAAAGGTGTGAGAAATTCGCAGAGTAAGCGGGTGGGGGGGTGGAGGTGTGTGTGTGTGTGGGGGGAGGTGTGGTGATGGCTCGAAGCCAGGAAGCCGGGAGCACGATGACCTTTATAATCTTGTACTTTCTCAGGCCAGTGACGTCTGCTGCTCATCCGTTCTCACACATCCCAATTCCCGATTCCCATATGTCAAACGCAAATCTAGGTGTTTTTATTTTATTTTATTTATTGTTTGCAGCTATAAACTTTGATAACCAGGACGAACTTCTTGTTCCTCTCTCTCTTAAACACACGCACACAACCCGCATGCACGCACACACAGTGAAAGAACGAAAGAAATACAAAAGAAAGAAGGAATAAACGTCTCCTCGTAGCAAGAAAGAAGGAAGGAAGGAAAGAAGAGAACGTGGGTGGGTTTGTATGACCAGGGCGGTACTTAAAGTCTGCCCTCGCTTTTCCTCGGTATATCACTGAATTGTCTTCACCGTCTAGACGTCAAGCCAGACTCCTATAATAGGCTCTAACGAGGTCTAACCTCACACTGGGAGGATTTCACCTTGCCTCTGCTTGAATTTCTTGTGAATTTCTTGGTTACTTGCCTTCTATTTCCACTCTAGTCACAAAATCTCTCCCTTGCCCCTCCCTCTTTACCGCCCTGCTTCCTAACAACTCTCTGCGACCGATCTGCACTCGCAGTTTCTGACGCGCACTTTGCAACACGCTGCAGAAGATCGCTCCGCGTGGCAGCAGCGCCATCTGTGTTTCAGGGGCAGTAATTACCACAACCCTCCTGCTCCTTTCGGACCTTACGTTTGGTATTGACGTCAACGCCTGGTCAGGGCTGCATGATCGTTCGTGTGTCCAGGTGACGATTCCGTGCACTTTGCACCAAGACTTGGGATTAGGGATCACATCTCGTTTCCGGCGCATGTTTTCCTCTATATCAAAGCTGGGCGATTCCCCCTTGAAATAGCCTTATATACTTAATTGTTGGCTCGGTATAGCACACCAAACAAACAAAAATATAAACGAACAGGCAAGCGATACTCTGCGTCTGTGTCTCTCTTCCACACCAAAATTTAACTTTGCAGGGACTTGTTCTTCTTGTGATACTGTCTGTATTTACGGAGAATAAGAAATGCTGCACTGAGGTAGCCTGGCTCAGACGAGAAGTCACGCAGATCGTTTTGTGATCGATCGTATGCCTGGAGATGTTCGTCTTACAGAGGAAATCTGCCACGAAAGTTCATTCCCTGCGTTGGCGCTAGATGGCGCTACATGCCTCAAGATTGACCTTTTCCTTTCCAACCATTGTTGGCAGGTTTACGCACACCTTACACCCCATAGCTTTAAATAGCTACCCGAAAACCGGAATTCACCCTGAAACTGGTATCTAAGGAATGTCATGTATGTGTTCCCCTGCCTGTTTCCCTACCTGTTTATTGTTCTGCTTGTCTGCCTGACTGCCTAGCTGTCTGCTTGATTGCTTGCTTGCCTGCCGAATCCTGTTCATAACTGTCATCTTAAGAATTGTACACAGCGATTCTGTCTGTCTGTCCACTTGTCTATCTGTATTTGATTTTTTTCTGTTTATCTCTGTTTCTCTTTCAGTCCGTCTCTCCGACAGTTTGAATCTTTTTCTGTCTGCCTGAACGTGTTTGTACTTTGCCTGTCTGTAGGTCAGTTTGCCTCCTTGGCTCTCCGAAAGCTACATTTCTCTCAGGGTTTGAGTTGATATGTGTCTACCTCATGCAATTTTTTCTGTCGATATGTCGATCAATCTTTTATAAATAAATTGCACACAGTTTGTAGCAAAATCATCAGTCTCACATTATTAGCGACAGTATTAACTTTTGTACTTTAACTCTCGTAGTTTGCCTTTCAGCTCAAAGCCTCGATGCCTCACATTAACAACAACAGAAACAACAAAACCAACGGAAAATAAGAGAGGGGAAGGAGGAAAACAACGTGGTGTTTACCAGCGAGTACACCATTATCTCACAACCCTAGGGGTTATAGGCGTCTACAGATGTCTGGACGCCCTTCAGCATTTTCCTCTTTCGAGAATGTTTCATGCTTCCACAATGTTCTCGAGACATCGGCTTCTTCATCTTCCCCCAACCAAGGTTACCCTCGCCCCACCTGTCGCATCTAAATCTCCGATTTTTGTCGTGGCGTCTACCTGTTCTGACCTCGGTCTTTCTGTTCTAGCCTTTCCGCCTCACCTGCCCTCCGGGCTGACACCCGCACACGTGTCTCTGTCTATGAGCTTCTGATGTCCACTCTAAGCGGTAGGAGTTACAACCTGACGAGGTAGCTACAGGAGTAAAAATATATTTCGAAAGCTGTCCGATTCAGTTTCGTTTGCGATAGCTGATCGAATAGGCATGCAATCAATTACTGACCTCATCAAATCAGACTTGCTTCTGACCTTAAGAGGATGTAAAACGTTTCCATTTAATTTTCAAATCAGACTTTTGTTAGACACTACATACTTATGTAACTGTCTTCATTTTTTTTTCTGTGAAGGAGGTTCACTTTCTGGATCTGGTTTTAGATTTGGAGTTATATTTCCTGTTGGATTTTGCTCAGCAAGAAGAACTTTCCCGAAATAAGGAAGTGAGGCAGATAACGAGATGGAAGGGGGTGGGGGTGGAGAGGGAAATGAAAACCTAGGCCTCACTGTTTCCTTTGCGTACATTGTCCTAGTGAACTTGGCCAACAATTGTTCACATGTCAACCTTGTCCTGCTTTTCTGGTGAAGAGTTTTTAATCGACGGGAAATTTCTAGAAAACTGTGATTTCATTGCACTTGCACAAACGGACGGCATGGGAAGTCTGCAGCTGTTCTTGGTTCGGGGTGCCTGATCCATCTCCATAGAAACAAGAGTCTGCAGTGTGTAGCCTCGGCGATAGGGGGCGAGGTACTGAGGACGCTGGTATTATGGTACAAGCATGTGTCAATCAATCAATCAATCAATCAATCAATCAATCAATCAATCAATCAATCAATCAATCAATCAATCAATCAATCAATCAATCAATCAAACGAGCAAGCAAGCAATGGCATGTATTCTTCGTGAGGCATAGCCTGCCTGCGTGAGTCCTCCAGGCGTCTCGGTCCTAAGCCAGTCTCTCGAAGTGTCCCCACGTGTGGCCCATGTTCTTGCTACCTGCCATAGGGTCGCTGCACCAGGTATTTCTTGGTCGAGTGCTTTTGCTCTTTCCCTGGGGGGTTCCATGTGACGGCTTGTCTTGTGGTGCTGGAATCTGGTTTGCGGAGGGTGTGGCCAGTCCATTTCCAGCGTCTTTGAAGGATCTCATGTCCTGCGAGCTTCTGTTTTGTTCGCTGCCAGCGGATCTGGAGGATTTTTTTTCTCAGATAGGTGCTGATAAAAGTCTGGCTTTTCTATTTTGTGGTGGCGGCAGTCCTCTATCTCTAGGCTCCATAGAACAGAAATGATTTCACCGTGGTGTTGAGTAACCGGATCTTGGTGTTGGTTTCAACGTGGTTCATTTTTCAGACTCACATATCTATTATCCACAAAGCTGGCGTGACACATAAAAAAGAGGCTGTGGGCACCAGGAAAAATATTTGCAAACACAACTATTTTGGCGTTGATGGAGATGTTTCTGGATGGCCCATATGTTCTTCAGCTGGAGAAAAGCCGTCGTGGTCTTGCAAATCCTAACTTTCACATCGGCATTACACTTTCTGTCAACGATGCTCCCAAGCTAAGCGAATTCTCTGCCCCCTCTCGTGCATTGCCTCGCGGCATGATGGGGGATGGGCTGGTGGTGTTGACCCAAAGAATCTTAATCGGTCTTCGCTTTGTAGACAGTAGAGTCCCAAGCGAGCAGAGTTGACTGCAACGATGTTATAGTCTTTTCCTGCATTCGCTGCTTGGTGTGGGAGAGAAGAGCCGCATTCTCAGTGAAGTCAAGATCATCTAGATGTGTCAAAGTGAACAATGGACACAGTTCAGCTTATGTGCTGTAGATGTTTTCGTAATCCAGGCTAAGAGGAAAAAGAAAATGTGAAAGCAAGCAGCCCCGCCTCACTCAAGTCCGTACTTGAAAAGCCTCAGTGAGCTGATGGCCATTGGCTAATCTGCAGGTCATTCCCTCACTAAAGTTCTGGAAGATGGTAGTCTTCAGCTCTGCGTGGTGTCTCAGGAATTTCTAGAGTGAGTTTCTATCCAAGGTGTCAAACGTCTTCTCATAGTTAACAGAGTGGCGAGTTCCACTCCTGTGATACCTTCAGAATAGTACGCAGGGTTGAGATGGTGGTCTGTGCAGGATCTGTCTTTGAGAAAGCCAGTCTGCTGGTGTCTGGGCTGTGGGTCAACAGCAACCATCTAATCTGTTCAGAAGGATTCCGTTGAACACCTTGGTTGGAACCGACAAGAATATTATCCGTCTGTAGTTTGAGCAGGAGCTAAGATCGCCTTTGTTGGGTAATTTAATTTTTTTCCTTCCACCCTCATGGGACAATTTCCTCGTCCTAGATCTTCTTGAAAAGAGCGTGTGGTATTTCCACCGAGTTCTCTATGTCAGTCGTCAGTGTTTTTGTCGAGATACTGTCGAACCCTTCTGCGTTGCCATTTTTTAAAAACTGATAACTCCAACAAGAGGTATTGGCAGCGCTCAACATAACCGTATGCAGACGCACGTGACCAAGGGAGCTTACCGTATCCAAACACGTAGCAAAGAGAGGGCCGAAAGAAAGGAACTTGGCAGATCCTTAAAAGAGCTGCATCCCTTTCTTTTTAACGACGCTAGTCTTCACACAGCTGCTTGACCGCCTTAAAGGAAAGCTTAACTCTAGACGCAACTTGAGATGAATTAATAGATATTGATATTGTGAGTCTTGTCAACCATAAATTTCAAGCTGTATCGGTACTATTTCCATACAATCAACGTTCTAATTTGAACGGACGTCGCCATGTTGTGGTACTCTTTCGCGAATGAAAGCAAAATATCATTGCTGTCGTCTGGTCTGGTGACGTCAGTTCCCCAGAAGCATTCAACATGGCACAGTGCAAAGCGTTCGGCTGTTTCAACGAACAGTGCAAATCGTTTAATGTAGACGGAAGCCACAAAAGCTTTTTGAGGATTCCGAATCCAGCAAAATAAAAAGATTGCTATGCACTATGTAAAAAGTGGCTTGAAAATTTAAAGAACGCCAAGTTGCCTCGTCATACGAAATGTATAAATGGCACAAATCGCACCTCGTGTGCGAGGACCATTTTATGAGGGAGTGCTTTGAAGGCGCCTACGAAAATGATGTGGCTGCTTCGCTTGGCTTCAAGACTTTTAAGAAAAAGTTAAAGAAAGGAGCCATTCCGACAATTATAAATACAAAGTGGGCCAATGAAAAAGGCATTGCAGTAAGGCTAGACCGGACGGAAGCTGAGCCTGAGAGTGAGAACAGACGATTACAGCTGAGAGCGATGTCACTAACAAGTCAAGTTTCTTTATTCTTTTACCCTCAGGGGGTATTCAGAAGAAAAAATAATGTCAAAGAACACATGTCAATCGTAGTTCATCTGACATTAAAATATACACATATTGATAAATAAACTCAATGATTAATAAACACACAAATAACACGCTCAATCACGCACGCGCCAGACGTACCCACACGCAAAAACATAGGCACCTATTCAGCTATTCATTAATGCACCTCTACAAAGAAGTCAATACACATTGGTTTTCGCAAGAAAAGATTTTATAAAGTTTAAATGTATTTGGCCGGCTCAAGTAGTATGGTGTCAGCGCGGTGCTGCGTTCAGCTGTAAAAGCGTCTGCCCGATAACTGTGACGATGCTGCTTTGAGCGCTATCGGCTGTGTGCTGCAGTAGCTTTCTCCCTGCCTGGGTAACTGACGTCACTCATCAAGGCAACATGGCGGCTTCCATGGAAGGCCCATGAGCGGCATTAAAAGCTGGGTTGTAAGTGAACAGTTCTTTTGTAGCTTGAAATTTAGGGTTAAAAAGACTCACAACATCAAGATTCATCAATTCAAGACAGGTTACTTCTAAGGTTAAGCTTTCCTTTAAGGATCTCGCCTTTGCTGTGTCTACTGCAGTCCACAGGCAGGTTGGCTGACTGGACTGCCCGTGAGGCCCGAGAAGGTGGTGTGTTTAGCAGTTCCTCAAAAGGCTCCTTCCATCCGTTCTTCAGTCCATCCTCGCCAGAGAGGCGATATATGTAATAACATTACTGCGTGCTTTATCCGCTTAACACCGATAAGCGTCTTGTGACTCTCGAGCTAGACCCCGTTATCCGTGGTGTGTTGGTGAATAATGTGTGGTGTGATAAATGAACACACACAAACGCACACCGTTAATAACTTGCACTGTTTCAGCCCAGGGAAACACTGACAGAAAGGGCTGTGTGTGACAAGCTGTACCTATATTTCACTAAAGAATGAAAGAACTTGTTTTGTAAAATGACCCAGTTGATATCTATTTTTGTGACCAGCTTCACAGTGGGCCAGATTGCTGATTCCGTTATCAAGACAACGCTGTTGTTTGTTAAGGAGAAAATTTTGACAGGGCCATTCTAACGGTTGTCTCTCTCAGTCACCTCGGGTATCGCTGGTGTTTTACGGGGGGTGGGGGTGGGGGCTTTCGAATGGATGTGGTGGGATAGAGAAGAAAGAGATCGGGAGCACGGAATATTGCTGTCTTGGTTCTTAAGCACGTTTGTGGAGAGGTTGCACACCTTTTTTAAAACGCTGCGCAAAAGTGTGCTTTACGCAAAGAAGAAATGCGCGTATTAACTCGCGTAAACGTTGAATGTATCAGTTTTAACGCGCGTTATAGCCCTACGCGCACATTTTCTTTGCCTGAAGCCAGATTTTCGCACAGTGGTGTAAGCAAGGCATTCGATAAACACGTACTGTCTTGTTCGGGAAACGCACCAAGCAAGCACACTTCACAGGGTTCGAAGGTAGTACAGGTTCTCTCTTCGCGAGGCCTCCATGCCCATAAAAATTAATACCAAATAGTGTGCATCGTCAGCAAAACAGCAGACTGTCACACACTGTCCAACTTATCACGTGACCTTTAAAAGTGCGTAGGACCAATAGGAAACTTCAAAACTTGAGGTGTCCTTCAGCTCCCTTTAGTTTTTCAATATTAGAAGGCTCAGTGCTTGCTTTAGTTTTTCCCCTTTCATTCTTCCTCTTGTTACATAGCCGTGTTGTGTTTCTATGCCCAGGCAGCACCTGGTAATTATCTGCCCTTATGATGTCAAGAACACCTGCGCTGTCCGAGAACCTTCTGAACACTGAGCTGAGTGCCGGGAACAAGATTGAACGAAACAGTTTAAAAACATAAAACGAAACAAAAATCTTGCAAAATGTGATCGGATAAGATGACGCGCGCCACGACATTTCACTGTCGTCATAGATTTTTTTGTTTGTTTGTTGGTGGGGGTAGATAAAGAAAGAGGAGCAGTTAGTAGGTTGGCTGACGTGCATTGGAGTGGGGGAGAACTATTCTCAAATACGGGTGCTTCAGGTATTTTTCATCAACGCGACCTTGTTCATGGCGGAGTCTTCGAAGAAACAATCAAACAGCAGATGAAGCAAGGAAATTCAAAACAGTTACAGCAAAATTGCTTCTTTCTTTCTTTCTTTCTTTCTTTCTTCTTTCTTTCTTTCTTTCTTTCTTTCTTTCTTTCTTTCTTTCTTTCTTTCTTTCTTTCTTTCTTTCTTTCTTTCTTTCTTCGAGAAATTTTAATGTTTATGACTCCAAATGTGATTTTAGTTGTATCCGTATGTCAGTCTCTGGGTATCTGCATGCATGCAACGTTGTATTTCGGGTTCAGTGATAAACATTTACACACGAGTAAGCACGTTCACACAAATGCAGTGCTCCCCCATCCCCCACCCCATTTTTTTATTCTTTGTGTATGAACGCAGACAACCTGTTTGATCTTTTGTTTGTGAACACACGTTCTGGGGCGGCGTTTCGTTCGCGACATGTGACACGAGATCAATTGCTATGACGACAGAATACCCACAGATAGGAGAGCTACTAGCGTTCCAGTTGACTGCGTCTAGGAGGCCATTCTGGGGATGTTATTCGGACAGCAAAGCAGTCAGCAGAAAATCACGAAGTAGGTGCTTTCCTGGAGCATCCCTTGTAAGGCCTCCAAACTGGGCCGCCTGTAGTCTTCAAAGGACACCGGCCACCACTCCACCCCCTTTCCTGACCTCCCCTCGCTGTTCACCCGAGCTCTCACGGGAAGTGGGGGAGGGGTGGGAGACAGCGGGGTGGGGCCGCACATGCCGCAGTTACACAATTTGGCTGTCACGACTGACATCGCTGACGACGTCGCAGCTGCCCTGATTGATTCAACTCACCCATTGAAGGACGCGACAATTCACTTCCTCTTGTGCGGATCATTGAATTATGCACACTGGAGCACTCACCTCCATCCTGCATTTCCCCCCACCACCACCACCACCACCACCACCACCACCACCACCACCACACTCCCCAACCACTGGCCCGAGCCACCTAATGCAGGGGTTAAACGGTTCGACAGATGAAACACTTTTTTTTATAAGAAGTTATCAAACAGCGTGCAGTTAGTCTCGTTTCCATGAAGAACTTTTCTCCAAAAAACTTCTCGAGATTTAGATTCAAACATGCATATGTAATGAATATTCGATCCGTTTAATTTTGTTTTTAAAGAATTAAATTAGGTCATGTCTCAAACTGATCCTCGACTAACATCCTTTCAGTCGGTTTGGTAAGCTTGAATTATTCCCGAGTTGTCTGAGCAGGAAGCAGTTCGATTTCTTCAGAAGAGACAGCAACAGACAGGAACAGACAGGAACAGACAGGAACAGACAGAAACAGACAGGAACAGACAGGAACAGACAGGCAGCGATGAACATATGGCACCATGACGAACTGAGCTCGTGTAGGCACTGGCAGGCATGAAACTTGTAAATCATTTAAGGACAATGTGCTAAGAATGTCTAAGTGCACTTACGCACTGCGAGAAAAATCAGGTTTGGCAAAAAGGAAACACGCTGTTGGGTAGTACAGGTGTTCGCCGGGTCAACAGGGCTTCTGTAGACTATTTATTAATAAATATTAAAATAATAACATTTACTTTTATAAAGCCCAGCACCACTTGCAAAAGTAGGCGTTCTGCCTGCACCCAACCCATCAAAACACACACATTGCATGACAATAACACTAAAAAATGATATAATGAAGTAAAGAGAAAAGAAACGGTGACTGGGGTTTGTGGCAAAGGCAAGAACAAAGAGAACTTGGCCAAGCGAGATTTAGGAACTCATCGTTTCGGGGCATGGCCCCTTCTTCAGGACGACAGAAACAGATACACTATAAAAATTAATTATTTACATTAAATTATATTAAAATATACTACAATGAAAACATAAAACCGTATCATATATGTATATTTACAAACACATACCGGTCTGTCCATTTCTTAAAGAGCACAGGAGGTATTTCAGTCATCAACACGTGAGAGAATGATCAAGGTCTCAGTTTGCAGTTACAATAAAAGAAAGAAAGAAAGAATGAAAGAAAGAAGATAAGAAAGTGTAAACGAAAACAGAAAAGGGCAAAATGAAAGTAATGCAGTCCACCCGCTCGCCAGACACTGAACACCCTGACTGCTTAATTCTATCCACCCTGTTCCCTATCTTGGTAGAAAATTTCCGAGAAAACTCGCAGGCGACAGCAAGAGCTTCTCGACGTTTCAAGTGTTTGAATTTTGGAGGGAGTGGGATCGAGCCAGGTCAGGTAGGAGAGTGAATTGGTGCATTCGTCTCCTCGGGTGCGTGGGTGACATTTCGTTCTTTGAAAAAAAGGGAGCGAACGAAACTCGACACCTGTTGCTCTGTCACTCTGTGCGCTGTGCCCTCTTTACCTGTAGCGTGTGATTTTCGTTACAAAAAAAGGGGGGGGCGCTTTCTGGAGTCGTACAATCGTGCCAGGGATGGTGCAGTTTAGACCTCAGCGTGAAGTCGTGCCTTTTACAGGAGTCATTCTCACGTGGCCATTGCTTATAGCGAAAACTCCGCCCAAAGATTAGTTCAGCTGTGCATATAACATCGAGACTGACTCAAAAAAAAAGTTTCCCTGTGCCGCTGTCTGTACCCCGCATCTTTATCCCGCCAATGGGCGCTATAGAGAACACGTTGATTCATGTGCTGAAACACGTCCGTGAAATCTTCAGAACGAGACTGTTTAGTGAGTAAGCGAGTGGGTGAGAGAGAGAGAGCAGACAAAACTGACAGTTTACCCTCCTACATCTTACTGTCCTACTTATTTCTATATTAGTCTTTGATAGTTTATTACTAGGTTCACACACACACACACATGGACGCAGAGGGAGAGAGGATCGAGAAAGTTCGCGAGTCCCGAAACCGATAAAGACTGAGGTTATCTTGTGTAAACAAACAGACCACTGTGTACAGGGATTATTCGACATAGCGATTAGCAACAGCGAACTTACTGAAGAAACGCTGAAAATTGGGGACACTCAAAGCCGGTCGATCGTGAGACAAAAAGCATCATTCACAGGCTGACTAGAGTACAGCACCCATCCTGTCGTTGTTAATAAAAACATTTTCCGTAAAGCGAATGTTTACGACGCTATGACAAGGAATCTCGTGGAAAGATCTAACAGGATCTCATATTCATATATTTGGTACAAGCACTGTCAACGAATGGCCTGCCCATAGGTACAGGTTTCCGTGAGAAGCACAATGCCTATTACTCACGAGGCGAATCCTACAGTTGTAAACAGACTGTATTTGTTTTGTTTAAAACGCGGATGTCAACATCATTAAGAAATGTGACCAATCGTATGAAGCTGCTTTAACTCGGCTAGGCCCAGGCATGTATCAAAGGTTACCGGGTGTGTACACAGTGAGCCAACCCCTAGCTTTATCTATCTAGGGTAGGGTTTCTTCTGGGTGGAAAGACGAGCTGATTTGAAAGATTCGCACTTGTGGCCTGACCTTGCTGTACATGGCTCAATGGTGAACAAACGTTCGCGGCATAGCCTCCCATTATTTAGTCATCTCCACAAATTCCTTCAGGCGTGTGTTAGAAGTTACTTTGCAATTTCTTGCACCACACTGCGGTGTACGAATAAGGTGCTCGTGATGTTTCGTTTCAATGGAACTGGTGTTTTGTTCTGTTGCGTGTTCTTTCTATCAGTAATGGCCATATAGCGTCTCCGTGCTGATTTTTTTTTCTTAAAACGTGTTTTGTCGTGTCCTGTCTTGTCTTTTTCGCACACTCACGCACTCGCTCGCTCACTTAAATTCACTACATCAACATCAGTGTCCTCTGAAAAGAAAAGAAAAAGAATGCACAGATAGGGAAACGGTGGAGAGAGAATAAACACAAGATGAGAGGAGGATATAAATAAACATTGCGTCATGACCATTTGTTTACTAACAATCCCGCGCTGTGCGGAGCCTACATCTCTAAGTAGACTTCTTAATGTGCATGGACTTCGTACCTGGGTCACGAGAATCGTGACTCAGTCGCGCTCTTACCGACGATAGGAAGCTACACTTTGTAGCGACATGCAACACCACTGGCAAGAGGACGGTGGGAACGACGGGCCGTTACAGAATAAACTGAATCAGTCGTAACCTTTACCCGCCCATTAGTTTCAGGGAGCAAAATCCAGACAGAAACAGGAAGACATATGGGACACGTGATTTACACACGGTAACAGGAAACGAGCGCGTCTCCGTTTTAAACAATTTAAGCGAAAACTCCATTCAGTAACCGGATTTACCATCCAAGTCCCAGTCATGTGTACAAGCACATGGCTCTTGTTGAATAGAGTTTATTCCAACAGTCTGCCTCAAATATTTCACCCGATTTCAATAGAAAAATTTATCCAGAACATGTGCCCAGCAGGACGGCGGCAGATATGTGCGTTTGCACAGATCAGCCACGAGCTTCCGAGGTATCGCAAGGACCGTTACAAATACACCAGCGAAGACAGTTTCTCTGCTATCACGTGACTGTCAGGCGACATCAGTTTCAGTGTCTCAACTTCGAGGAAGCAGCTGTCAGCAGTTTGCTCTGGGTACTTGCAAGCAGCATGATCGCAGGATGTGCTTACGAAAGATCAGCAAATGAAATACTCTATTCTGTGGGTCTCTAACTGCATACATTATTTAAATGGACTATGTCATTATTCCGCGGTACGTTCCGACTGTTATGATGGTAAATAACCGCGGAATAATGACATAGTCCATTTAAATAATGTATGCAGTTAGACTGTTATGAGACATGCCTTTATCCCTTTGGCAGATCGTGTTCGGGTCCCTTAGGCATGTAAACTGTACTAAATGTACACCTGGATAGCGGATTTTTTTCTCTCGGAAAAAAGCTGTTTCAGCGTGATTGGAATAAGGTGTTCGCTCCTGGGTCAACCGAATAAATTATTACAAAATAACGAGGAAGAAATAGGCTATTCGGTTTTCGTGCATGGGAAATTCAAGAAACTTATTCTAGAATATCCGAAATGACAGGAATAAGTAAAGCTATTTAATTGGTTGTCTTGCATACGGGGCTTGGTGTTGCAAAGGGTGGGCTGTATGAGGTTGGTGGGTAGATTGTGTTCTCGATCGTAACGATCACATGCCGTCCTGTCTAAACCAGTTAAAATCGTCACATTGTCACACGCCCATGACATCACAGTCAGGCCTGTCCCTTTTGTCACGCGTGAAGTCAAGCCAGTCTTCTCTTGCATCATCGTCTTCGTCATCGTGACAGAAAAGAATTTTTCTTCAGGCGTCGTGCCAGCATGCCTGTCAAGACGAGGTGTGGCAGTTAGAGGTCATGAGGTCGTGCGTGAGTCACTGACCTTGGGACTCGCTGTCAGAACTCTTCGCTTGTCATCATGACAAAACGTTTTTTGTATGTACACAGCACAGGTACAAAGATATCGTGTTTTATTATATGTTCAGGTGCGCGAGTATTACATTCTGTTAAAATTCAGTTAAAACAATGATGTCTGTATGTTCGTCCGTAAGTCCAATTACAAGAATTAATACAAGTACAAGAATAGAGCAGGTTCAGAGGAAACAATGGTCTCTGTTTATGTGTTTGGAATGAAGGTAAATATATATAGGTAAACACGTACTTAGCTGTATAGATGTATGTAAATAGGTGTGCCACGCACCATGTCTTGAGCAGGTATTATTTCAGTATATATGTATATTGCAGGTATTATTTTAGTATATATATATATATTGCACGAGAGCTGTGTTCATGTAAAGTTGCAAGTATTAAAGTATTTGAGTGAGTCACACGTGCTTTCATTGATGTGCAAGAATGCATTTGTACAAAAGCACATTTTTCGCTGTCTGCGTTTACTGAGATGATGCAATTTATTTCTCTTCCTCCCCATTCCCCCACCATTTTAATTTTGTGCGTTCTGCCCGATGGTTTCCTTGTTTTCAGTCGAGGGCAACAACCTCAACAAATCTCGCTGTGACGTCAGACGTGTTCTGCGTTCTGCCGTGGTCCTAGGCATCCCATTCCAGGTCACTTCCGGTTGTGTCTCGGGCTCTGATCGCACGGCTTGAAGGTGGGTAGCCAGTCAAGCAGAACAGTCAGCCAGCGGGCAGGTATGATGACACCTGGACTTTGCCCTCGCGTTGTCACGTTGCTTGCACGCTCCGCCTGCGTGGACATGCTTAGGGCAGCGGGTCCCAGAGCGACAAAGAGATTTACCTTCGACTGTACTGTCTGTAACGAGAGGAATGGTCAGACGAGTATGGAGAATTTAGCCGCCTTTGAATCTAGGTGTGTTATTCTTTGAATCTAGGTGTGTTATTCTTTGGTCCTAATAAAGGAGCTGTATGCTTCCACCTCGCAGTGATTTCGCACTATGGAGGGATGGGTTTGTATCTAAAAGCTATGGTATGCACTGAAAGAACCATCAGACTGTTGGCCGCAGTAAGATGGCAGTGCCGAGAAACAGTTTAATTAATGTGTGGGTGGATGGCTGACTGGAGTCTGCGCAATGTTTAACTCCAGGAAATAATTCTCGACCATTCCTGGATTCGAACCACCAACATCCAACATCCACACGCTAGTCCCCAGCTCTACCTGCAGAGTTACACAGCTCTTTTTAATAAAGGGACAACTTGGAACAACAATAAATGTGTTCGTGCGCATAAATGTGAGCATGTAAAAATCTCCATCAAGAAATGTGTATTTAAAATATGTGCGCAATATTTGATCGAGTGAGTGGAAACATTTTATAGTAGAAGAACGTTAAGTTCAGATTTTATATTATAGTATAGTTTAAGTTTTTAGTATAGCATAGTATAGTATAGTATAGTATAGTATAGTATAGTATAGTATAGTATAGTATAGTATAGTATAGTATGTAACACTGCTAAGCAACTGTGTGTATGTGTGCTTGGTATCATGTCGTATATATTTATGCCCGTCATCGAAACAGGTGGACTGGACACATAAGTAAAAAAAATATATATAAATATAATGTTGTGTTTGTTAGTATAGTATAAACAACCTTTTAGATGTGCAAACACCTCCAGGAAATACATGCTCATCGGAAACGTACACGGAGGCAAACAAAATCATGCATACGAAGAAATGTGTGAACACCGTGCCCACGCAGGCACACACACACACAGAAATACACCCTGCCATGCAAGTATGCAGGCCTACAACACTTTCTCCAGGTGAATAAAATAGCTAAAGATATTCAGATAATGATTTCTATTCATGTCTTGCTGTTAAGGCAAGCTGAGGGCGTAAAAAGGACATGAATGGTAATGAGGGCGAGGAGCTGAAAGCGCAAAAAGCCGTCGCCAGGCAACCAGGCTGTACTTTAGAGGCAGGCGGAAGACACGGACGCATTGCTGAAGGGAGGCAAAGATAAATATAGACGGTTGGGTCTATTTGTGTCCAGCAACCTCCCCAATCTCTTTAATTCGTCAACATAATATGGTTGGTGTGTATTGAGTACGAAGTGGCTTCCTTATTCCTGTCCGTCCGTCCGTCCGTCCGTCCGTCTCTGCGCACCTCTGTCGCGAAAGCTATGCTTTCAATAGCCTCTCCCTCGCATGACTCCTCCTTTTTCTCTAAGACATAGGCGCACGCCCTGCCATAAAGAAACACACGCACACAGATATACCGACAAAGGACTAGACAGGGTGAGAGAGAAAAAAAGCAGGAGAGATGGACAAGACACACGCACACACGCACGCACGCATGCACAGAGAGAAAAAGAGACAGTGGCTATCCTTGCAAAACAGAAATACTTTTGTGTCGGGGGAAAGCAGCATTAAACCGTGCTTCTTGCTATAGCGAGGAGACAGTCATCAAATCACAAACATTCCGGACAGCCGGCAAAACGGAATTTCCGTAAAAGAGCACTTCAAAGGAATGTTCGAGGACATCTCTTTTTCCTTTTTCTTTTTTTGTGCAAAACATCAGCTCCATATCTTTATATATCTTGTCGTCTCTGAAGGAAAGCTGTAAATTAAACATAAACGGGGCGTAACTTTCCCTTTGTCTACAGATTTGCATGTCCCAGGGATTATAGCATTTTCCCCCCGCATTACGGATACGTTTTAGTGTCTCCCTGCCGCATATTTTCACCGAAAGGGAGCGCTGCAAGTCTTTTTATTCATTAAATTGCAAAGACGTTCTGTTTTGTTCAGATCCCTGTGAAGGAATATCAGTAAGTTATTTTGTAACCCTTGCAGGGGGATCAGGGGAACAGGATGGCCGAGTGGTTAGAGCTCTGACCTCCGAATCCGAAGCTTGGCCGCACGCTGGTTCAAAACCCAAGCGCCGCAGCACGCTTTACCCCCAGCTCACTCAGTTGCGAATGCGGACCTGACCCCATGGGTAAGGTAGGGAGGGAGAGGAAATGGCCACTGCCCTCACGATGCTGACCCAAGGAAAAAAGCTTGTCTCATATACTCCAGCTTCCCACCGACCCTAAGACCACGGGTAAAATCCTAGAACTGAAGACGTCTCAGTCATTTCCGTGCTTTTCGCTGTCTCCCTCCATAATCCCTCGGGGGCTTAGTGGTTAAGGCGTCCGTTTCCGAGGCGGAAGGTCAGTACTGTGGTTCACACCCCGGCCGACTCTAAAGACTCAACGATTGTCAGTCTAGTACCTGCCCTGCCAGACCCCTGTAAATATAGGGAACAGTACTAGGACTGGTTGGCCCGGTGTCAGTGTAATGTGACTGGGTGGGACTGAAGCAGTTGTGGCAGACACGTAAACTTTGTCTAAGCAGCACAGTCCTGATATGTACCCTCTTCGGCGGGAAGTTAAGCAACAAACAACCAGCCAATACACACCCCTTTGTCGAAAAGGCATTATGTCAATTACAAACCAGTTTTAACGCATCATTGCGTTATTATTAAAATATCACCTCCCGCCTGTCTTGTTCTCTCTTCTACAGATTAGTTGGAAATCAGTGGAAATTTATCTCCAGGCCATTCGGTGACACCTTAAAATAAATTTTATTTTTTTTCCTTTAGGCTTTGATTTTATCATTTTCTAATCCTTGTACCTTCATTCGCTCTTTATTGCCCGTTCATGACCAATCCATCTATTCATAGTTTCAGCGGCTACAGTTCAGTTGTTTCGTAATGACCTACGTCTGTCTCGTGCGACGGAGGTCTGTGAAATGCTCAAACGTCTTTTATTCTAATTTCCACGTGCACCCATTGACCACAACCAACCCCCACCAGCTGCGTATACTCCCCTCGAGGTCTTACCTGTTTCTTTTTAAAATGTGCTCCACCTTTTCCGTCTTGTGCTGAAGCTACCCATTCATTCACGAAGTTCACACATCACTTCCCAGGGACTCGTTGGAGACAACTATAAAAGTACAGGCGGCATACGAAGCGTCGATTGACTACGGCCGATGGGGGGGGGGGGGAGTGAGTGAAGGAGGGTTAGGAGACAGGGAAGAATGATGTACGAAGGGTATGATTATCTGAAAGTAGACGCGTGGTGTGCGGCGAGACATTCTTTACAAGACTGCTAAACAGGAATAGAAATATCTCATAGTCCATTTGCTCACCCATTAAGCTACAGTGATCGCCGTCTTTATCTCTCCAGTCTTACACGTACGCACCCACCAGGACACACACACACACGCACAGTGTTATAGACTAGCAAACCCTCAAACAAATGTTGTCTGCCCCTGCGAGCGAATCACCGGATATGATAACTTGTAACCAACATCTATAAGGTGCGCTTCCCGTCCCTAACCTGTGATGTATTGTTTGCGTCTTCGCTAGCACAGGAATACATTTTTGTAAACGAGGCTGCGTCCCTGTTCTGCCCCACTGACACTCGCGCAGACACACGAGACTTGAGGGCTCAGACCCAAATCGGGATGCTCTTTCCAAAACCTGTCTACCGTTTGCAGCGTTTGGGTAAAAACAAAAACACCACAAGAAAAAAACTTTGGTCTAAGAAAGCAGCTTTCTGATTCGTTTGCGGGGTTCGTTTACAAGAAAAACAAAGAAGCTGCGAAAATGCTCCAGTCTCCAACAAAACCAAGTCATTCCACGTTGTTAAACTCAAGGGGCTTAGTTTATTTATTTAGTTGTTTAGAGAAACTAATTTTATCATGTGAAAAACGTAGATCTGTCTTCCGCAACGTTATTGGCAGTATTGACCACAGTCGCTTGAGTCAGCTTTTGGCCGCTAACACAGACCGACATGCCGAACATTCAAGCTCAGTCATCGTTTTCGTTGGCCCACGCAACAAAACGGTGAAACTGTTGATCAAGGTGGAGCCCGGCTCTTGCGGCCGTGGGTCGCTGTTTTTCGCATCGGGCCGTCGGACAACCCCCGTCGAGAAAATTAATCTTGGCGACTGGGCCCCCCTCCCTCGCGTTCCCGCTTCCAAGCCCCAACCGTGTGGCGTTCACAGCCCGACGTACCCGCCTGAACTTGGGACCGACTGACACAGAGGACAGGATTGTTTCTGCGTGTCTCGCCTAAAGTTGAAGGTCGACGGAAAGTTTCGCAAGGCCTCCGCGTCTGACCTCATTTTTGCATGGTTCCCTCCCACTCCCCCGCCTTTCCCCGTGGCTATGGAGACACCCGTTGCTGTGTACGGGTCACGCCTGTGGGTACTATCTACAAGTTTTTTTTAAAGGGGGTCCGGTGGTGGGAGAAGCAGACTTTGTGATTAAGGTTTGCCAGGCTTAACGTCTTTGAGAGAGATCCCGCCAATGATAATAAGAACCCCAAGAACTACGGGTCGCAGTTTTGACTGCCCTGAACCAAACGAATCATGCAGGGTTTGCAAGACAGACTACCTGTGACACGCATGGTTGCCTTCAATGCTTTCAAGAGTACATGTGCCTTCCCATCTCATAGGTAACGCCGAGTGCACCACGTGCAAAAACAAATTCAATGGGCTAATCTTCGCTACTGCATTTTCCTTTGTATAGTATATCTGTCTCGATAAATGAACCATAGCTGCCAGTGAAATGTAGATTGTGTTTGATCGCGTGTTTGTTGATAATAAAACAAACATAAATTACATTTCACTCGCAGGTGTTGAACAGTTCATATGATATGCTCAGGCGCATGTCTGAACTGCGGAACTAGTTCGTTGTTCTTTGTTGTTTTGAATCGCACCTCCGTCTCTGTGTTCACTTTGATGGAAAGCGCCATGTGTGCTTCTTGCCCCCCCCTCCCCACTCTTCCCTGCCAGCGTTTCTCGTACAAAAAGGTGAGTCTGGCAACTTCAGGACATTTCTGCACAGCTTTCTCAGTTTCTCCTCCCACTCCTTTCTAAGTTGATTCCAGTGGGATTATGGGCAAGGTGCACACGCCTCTTCACAAGAACAGAACTCCACTTCTCTAGCCTTCATTCGGCTTTAAAGTCTTCTTTACCAGATTTCTGCCAGCCATGCCAATGTTCAACTTATAAGTGAGGCTTTCCATTTTTATTTTTAGTTCCCGATTGGGTAGGTGGAAGGGCGGTCGAGTCGAATTCTGGCATTTGATGGCGTTGCTTATAGCTCGGCATTACCATACTTTTTCTTTGATCTGTCCAGGCCGGCACACATGCGGCACATGCTGCCAGAAAATGTTCTGTAATATTTACACAGACTTTTATGACGTCAGGGTGAGGCTTGACCTTTTGTCCTGTTGTATACAATTGTTGTGGACTGCAAAGCTTCTACCTGAATCCATCTTGACATCTGATAGTTTCGCACTTTCTTAGCGGGTTATCGTCTGTTTTAATGTATGACATGTTTTATTCCTAGGCTTCTTTCTTGACATGTGATAGTTTTACACTTTGCGATTTCTTTTGCTGTTATCTCGGATGGTATACTTATATATGTATATATACTATATATTCATCGTACACTTGTGATGCTATTAATTATGCTTACCTTACCTCTGCAGACAATAAATCACAGCAGAAGTGAGACTGCGCAAGCATTACGAGACCACTCTAACTAGTGAAGGTGTAATAGATGCCCAAGGATAATACAGCCGCCTGCGGCTGAATTTCAAGTGAATTTCAGGTTAGTGCTATTATCTTCCTGGAGGCAGAGGAGATAAAGCATGCGAGCGCGCGGATGTAACAGCAGAAGTGTATTCTTGTGCCGTGAATAGTGCTTCGTCATCCCAATCCCGTGATCTAGAAGGTCGTTGGGACGACATGCGGGATGTAGCTTCCGACAACCTCGGGGGTCCCCAGCAGAGTTCGGATGCCAAGCGCTATCCGTTCCTTGCTGTTGTCAAGCCAGCTTTTCCTTCCGCCTTCCAGTGTGGCTTTGCGAGATAATTTGAACAGTGCTGACAGAAACAATTTACCCAGTCGATGTCCCGGTCGATGTCACCGTCGATGCCGTAAGCTGAAAAAGCGAAGAAGCAAAGCCGGGGCAGAGTGGAGGAGCAGGGATCGAGGGATCAGCAAAAATGGGGTTCTAGAAGCCTGTCACTTCTGCATTAACTTACAACTTTCTCTGTTCATCCTCCATTATGATACTTTTCTATCCACCTGTGAATGACGGACGATCTTTATCCTAACCTGTTGGTCATGTGTGTGTGTGTGTGTGTTTTCGTTGTTTTCACCAGTGTCTGTGTGCCTCGTCCGCGCGAAGTGTGCATGAAATGTTTTCTCGCGCTTAAAAATCTACATTTATTATTATTATTACTTTTTAATTTTTCGATGAAAACAAGGAAGGAAATGAGGACTGATAAAATATACACAAGGAATGATTGTAACCCATTTGTAGGATGTTATGGAGCCTATAATTCTTCCCCGTCTCCTACCTCCCTCAGATTATTCCTTGCTGGCTTTATTCCTTCTTTTTAAAATATTGGTTACACATATGTTTAGTCTAGTCTTGTATCATTAACGGCTCTATTACACAAAATCATACCTGCTTTTTCCTATTCGCGTGTGCCAAAAATTTTGGGTTAAAAAATCTTCCGGTAGATCTTGTGCTCAGAATAAAGTGGCTTGAAATCTCAGCCTCTCTAGAGCTTTAAACAGAGTTTCATAGGTTCGAGTATGTAAACAGAGGGCTGCGGGAGCTGTTTTTTTTAACTCTCGGGCTTTCCCCTCTGTGCGTGCCTGCCCATGTGCGTGCATGATGCACGAGAGTGAGCGTTCGAAAGTAAACGACGCCAGAACTGTCCACACAAACCGCCATTGTACAGCCATCAGTGACTGTGATCGGTGTACAGGTGATCGCACAGGTACATTTAGGTGTGATAAGAGTTACCAGGAGAAAGTCGGTTATCTCTGTAGGGCTGTTTTGTCTCGTCTGTTTGCGAACCGCTTAGCCCATACCTCCCATTCCTAACTTCGCCCACCAACGGCAAGACTTGGCACACGGACAGCTCCCTCATGATGCCGGCAAATGCCACCTTTTCAGCCCAGACAGGCACTGGCTTGCTCAAGTCACAAAGGCAATTCAACTGCAACGTTAGCTGGGGTCTCCCAGGATACACTAGATCAAGCCAGGTCTTTCAAAAAGCGCCACGTAACGTATCTACGTTGCCACTTAGTCCCTGTGTACACAGAAAGAGTTACGAAATGCACCGTGAAAGCACGGGAGTGGAGCGTACACTGAGTCTGCAAGCTTTGAGTTAAAGACTTGCCGAAACACTCAGTATGGACAACCGCACACCAGTTAAAGACTGGCTGGGCCACTCAGCTAGACATCCGTATTACACTATTCAGGGGCCTATGGCATGCTTCGAGACTCGATGTAAACTACAGCCTATTGAAGTGGACGAGTTAGCAGTCTATGAAAGCCTAGCTTACAAGATAAGGCCGTGTTCTAATCTACCGAAGCATCGGGTAACTTTGCGAAGTATGGAAATTGGGAAGTGAAAAGCGCTTTTCTGGTCGTGTTGTGTAAAGTCTGAAGCTCACTTCGGGATATGTCTGCAGCGCGCCCTGATTGTCTGAAGATTGGAGCTCTTGCGTCCAGAGGTGCGGAACTTAGGGCAATACAACTCGCTTGTGTTTACATTGCCCAGATCTCTTCAGCGACATATTCGGATACAGCAGCTACCGTAGGCAATATCGTGAAATGAGAGTCGCATATTTTTTCGGATACTTGGTTAAAACGGCCTAACGAGCACTCGAGCAAAACATCGAGTAAAGAATGAGTCCAGCGTGTGCAACAGCAGCAATAACTGTAGTAACAATGAGAGTAAGAAGTTCCGCCTCTTATTTCTTGCGGGCAAACATTCCACAACCGCCCCCACAAGCTATAGAGAGCTCATGGTGTTGGTTTTCTTGTTCAGGGGGAGGTCATGCGTCAATACCTTTCCCCACCGACCTTTTGTGATTGATTTTTCCCCCCGCGTAACCCCCGTGACACGCACCATTAGTCTGTAACCCTAGGAAATCTGATAGTTCCATAGCCGCTACCGATTATACCAAGAGTTCGCTCGTTCACTGCACCATGAGAACGCTATTCAATCGTTGTCCTGCAGGCATTTGTTTAAATACAATCCCCCCCCCACTCGAATCCCTCCACAAACAATTAAAGTCTGGTTTCCAGGCTTCTGACGTCAAACTGGTGGACGTGCGTCACAGCAGGAGAACGGTGTCTTCCTGCCACACCAAGGTTACATCCATGGCGTTTGCCTGACATGTTCACGTTAGGTTGGAAACACATGGATGTCTTTCTAACACATGAAGGTTATATCCATGGCGTTTGACTATGTTCACGTTATGTTGGAAGCCTACGGATGGCATTATTCTTGTATAGAAAAAAAGAAGTATGCATGCACATAATCAATTTCCCCCAGATGACATGCACAAGGAGAACGCTACAGAATGTATGAAATTTCAATTCATCACCCGTTCAATCGAATTCTCGCCTGCCGGGACAATAGCCTTCAGTTCTGGACCAACTGGAACTAGATTTTTGTTGGAGATGGGCTAGGCTATTTCTCGGCCACCAGCTGTCTTATTCGAGTGAGCTGAAACGTGTCCAGTAAATAATTCAACGATTTCAGAAGGCGGGAGGGTGCTCTGACAATCGAACTCAGACCTTTGTCGTCGTGTTGTGTGAGCATCAATATCGATTTTTCTAGTTTCAAGTGCCACGATTATCCCAGGCTGAATGCTGGTAGGGATCAAAAGGCGATTCGATCGCCCATGAAACCCAGCCAAAGTTCGTCCGCGACCAAGTGCACATTCTGTAGAAAGAACATTCCTGTCAAATTACGGGGTCTCGATTTTTAACTCTAAATCTTTGGTCAAGCTCTTCTATCAAAGCAGCAGGAAAGTTTGAATTCAACAGGCGGCAAGCTCTGTAGTATTTTCGCCCTCTTACCAAACTTCACGTTTTGAGCCATGTAAGAACCAACCAACCAACCAACCAACCAACCAACCAACCAACCAACCAACCAACCAACCAACCAACCAACCAACCAACCAACCAACCAACCAACCAACCAACCAACCAACCAACCAGCCAGCCAGCCAGCCAGCCAGCCAGCCAGCCAGCCAGCCAAGATATCCGAGAGCAGAAAACCTTAAATTTGTTCAAACTGAAAGACATATACAAAGCCTATTGGAGTGCATGTAGTTTGGAGTTCTCCCACCCGAGTATCTTCTTACGAAGATCGAAGTACCTTGTGCTGTTGTGCATTGAACCAGCAGAATGCGCACCGAATTGTGCGAATGGCATGTGCGATCGATAAATCTACGTAACGTTCTTCCCTTCAGGTGGCCTTTGTGCGAGTTAAAGGGACTGAACAAGTCTAGGACGCCAACCACCGATTTCCATTACGTATGTGATATCATGGAGCGCGTCTTTTTTCCAGGACAGTCTCTGTATCCGAGTTTCCTTTTTCAAATACGTCCATGCTGTCTGTAGGTCAGTCTGTACGCCTGCCTATGTGCTGCGTGTTGGGTATAGTGCCAAATGTCCTCCGGCATGCGTGACTTTCTGAGTACGTCGATAAAACAAACAAACAAACAAACAAACAAACAAACAAACAAACAAACAGTAGCCAAAAATCCACATCTTTGTGCATTACTATCTTTTAGCTCTTTGTTACCGTTTTCACTTTCGTGGGCATACGCTCTAGATATAATTAGTTTCCGTCACTCCTTTTACGACGGTTTGGCGTCCTTCGCTGGCTCTGCAAGTTCCGATACCACACACCTAGCCACACGTCTTTCGTCATCTGTTGCCAAACACGAACTTGACTGCGCACAAGAAATAAAACTGTTTGCCTGGGTTCATTGACTCGCCATCAGTCATGCAACAGATGTTAATTTCGGCGTGGGAGGGCGCGGACCGTCCCGCGAGCATGCAGGTCTCACGTGAAACTCCTCCCACCGCCCTTTCTCCGGCCCTTTATCGCCACCCAACCCCGTTTTGTCTCATTTTTACTTATTTTTTTTAAAAATTCGATCGAGAAAGTCGATGTGTGGGAATTTGCACTACAGGCCGAGGTAACTGCTGGTAATGAATTTAAAATCGTGTACACCTTTTTTTTCAGTGAAGACAGTCGACGAACAAGCCTGTTTGGTGGCTGCGAGTTGAAAACAGCTCCAAACGGGGCTGTCCCTACACACAAGTTCTCAGCAGGCGACGGTTGAAAACAGCTCCAAACGGGGCTGTCCCTACACACAAGTTCTCAGCAGGCGACGGTTGAAAACAGCTCCAAACGGGGCTGTCCCTACACACAAGTTCTCAGCAGGTGACGGTTGAAAACAGCTCCAAACGGGGCTGTCCCTACACACAAGTTCATTAAAGGTTCATTAAAGGCTACACAGACATGTTTGTTCCCAGAAGAGGCTGATATGACATGTTCCAGATGTGTACATGTTTTTCTTCTTGTTTAAATTCTACCAGCACATGGGATCTATTCTGATCTGGCTCAGTATAGGACTGTTTAGCTGAGGAGGCTTAAATGACCGTCTGGTTCGACACTATCAGTACCTGCGCTCTCTGCCTGCGAGTGGACCGCTGTCTCTACGAACATGAATTTTAAATTATTCTTTTATCAAGCACTCTTAAGTCTCCCCAATTCATCGTAGTAATTTCTGCCTCGGTCTGTCATAATGTGTTTGTGCTGCTATAGTACTCTCTCTCTCTCTCTCACACACACACACATACTCTTCTCTCTGTCCCCTCTCTCTCTCTCTCTCTCTCTCTCTCAGAGACAGACAAACAAGAACATCCATTTTACCTCTATGCTGATTTCTCTGATCGTTTTCTTTCTTTCTGCTTGTTTTTTGTCTGACGTTTTGATCTGTCATGGCAAGTATGAGTGCCAGAAGTTTGTTTTCCAGAACTAGTCTACATACATGACAGGTGAATCATTCTTCGCAAGCTAGTACCAGAGCAGCAGTCTGAAAATGTGTCATGCAGACCATGGGAGTGGTCGGGATCAGTCATCTGTTAGAGAAACATTCTGAAGGTTGTACAAGAGCGGGTTATACAACAGTTATAGCGCTTCAGAACTGACTCAACAAGTCCCTCTGCCCTTCTGTTGGGGGCGCAAAGGTTAAGTTTTTCTCCTCAGTCTTCACCAAGACAGAATCGTGGTGATTGGCTCAGATCTCGTCTCGGGCACAAGTATTTCACCTGTGCTAACTATAGCCTTAGGAGGTGCCCGACGTAAAACATCAAATCCTCTCCCCCTCTCCCCCTCTCCCTCTCTCCTTCTCTGAGAGAAAGAGATGGAAGAGCCTCATCTGATAACCCCATTCAAGGTCAAACAACGATATTAGCTGGGAGGGTCAGGGGGGAGCTGGGAGAGGAATTCTGTGGCGCCCCCTTACGCAATGACATGCACGAATCCCGGCCGAAAGTGGAAATTCCAGAACGGACGCCTACAAAATGTCACAGCACTTAGCGCCGAGTGCCAGCTTTTTGCGCTGGTCTGCTATTGACGCGCGCACAAACGGGAGTGACGCGACGCTTCAAGTTGAAGTGCAGGGGAAGGCATGCAACGACTCTTATGTAGCAAGTCGTGCTGCAGTCGCAATACAATCAACTTTAGCTGCCTTCGGTCTTATGAACGGTCACTTTAAGGCGAAGTCCAACCCCCAACCCCCCAACCCCCCCCCCCTTCCTGCTAACCTCGTCTGCCGTTTCCCAAAGAAGTGTAAGCTAGCCCGAGACGTCGAGGACAGACACCGGTCGCCGCTTTTCTCTGAGGAGAAAATATACACAGTGGAGCTGACTTGTCGAGAGGTTCGAGGTACGACAAAAGCAAATACTCAAAATTGGTGTGTGCATAAGTCCCTGTCAGGTCGGACGGATATTGCGAAAGAAAGTCCTTATCTGTACAGTATTTCACCTGTGCTCAAAACCCCATCTCTCCTTTTTTCTCTCTCTCTACGGCACCACACGTATACAGAGAGCGAGAGAGAGAGAGAGGGGAAAGTGGAAGTAGAGAGATACGAGACAGCATTGACATGATGTTAGGTGGAGGGGGCGTGATTTTGTTTTTTTTTTAAATGAAGAGTCAGCGAGAGCCCCAAGATGCCCTTCTGTGGATTTTGTTTACACATGAACATTTCAGTCTTCAGGGGGAAAGCCGCCCTTCAGAGGCCGGTTTTATGATCCGTTGTTCAGTATAACTGGAATCATACAGGAAAAAAACGTAACTGATTGTCGCAGTCACGACTGTCTGTGTATCTTATCTCTGTGTCACGATTCTCATTCTTCTGGCCCCTCACTGAGTGAGTGAGTGTGAGTGAGTGTGAGTGAGAGAGAATAAACTCTTGGTTGGACTCTGACCTGAGACAGGGAAAGAGAGAGAGAGAGCGCGCGAAAGAGAAACAGCGACAGAAAAAGAAAAAATAGTGTACGGGAAATATAGCAAACCAAAACATAACCGTAAGAGTGCGCGAGCGACTGAAATAACAGGTAGGCGGGAGGTGGGCAGAACGAGGTCTCAGCTAATTTTAGTAGCCACGTTGTCAGTCTTTACGTCACGTCCTTCTGGAGTCGGTTGCAAAAACCACACAAAAAAGGCATGTACGTAACAATGCTGAGGCCAATGCCTTCGGCACAAAAACGATTTCAGTCGCGTTGGAGCTCAGTTTATCTTCCACCAAAACAGGAAATCCATTAAGTAATGTCGTGTTGACACCGTTCATTGCATGCTTGACGTGTGAACGTTTTTTCCCGTACAATAGTCTGTTACATCATGTCGGCAGCAGCGCGTCTAATTCTATCTATTGATGAACCTGTTTTGTTTAATGTAGTGTAATCCCTTCTCTGTATGCCTTTCATCTTCTGCGCTTTGCCTTCGTCGCATGCAGTTTATGGTCGAGTCTGTTTAAAGTTCTGAAATATATTTAGAACAATCCTTTCCACGCGTTTTCCCCCAAACTGTGTGGTATCAGCGACAGAGCAGGAAACGTGGCAATTATCGATCAGAAATATCTTGGCGTTTATAGCTTGCCTCTGACGCCAGCGAACAGGAAACACAGTATGATAACAGTAGCTGCAGTCAGATGTTTCGCGGTTGCAATATAGGACGGTTCAGGAAGTGAAAATAACGCCCCGTCCCAAGATTAGACACCCTGAAACCACGCGGCAAAGCAATGCACGTGTGGTGTGTCACACCTACTCGAGGCTGAAATTTACGTCACGCGCTCAGAACCCTGGGAATTTTTTCCGGCTTATAAACAAGGATCATATGCAACCCGTTTCGACTGACTATAATGAAAACAATGGTAATTTAAGAACTAGTCCCTCTTGCAGGAAACGTTGCATATTTTAATTTTGTTGATACTTTACACAGTCACTGGTGTAAAAGTTTTAATGGAGTCTGGCTACGGTTTTGTTGAGGAGAAATTGTGAGCGAAATCTCTCGAACGTAGGTCAGTGAGGGTCAAAGGTCGTCACGACCCTTCAGGCGATGAAAGAGGCTTGCAGATCGACCGACAGATTGGGTCGTAAGACCAGCACGCATTGGGTTAAGGCCTTTCTTGACTATGTGATTTCTAGCTGGCCAAACTCATCCGCTATATCTAATCGTCAAGAAAAGACTTAAACAGATTGCTATTCTTATCGCACTGTGAGCTTCTAAGAAAACCCGTCCTGATATGAACCCAGTTTACAGCGGGACGTCAAGCAACCAATAACCAACCAACCTTCCGTTGTCAAACTTTCTTATTATTTGACACGCATACACATTGATCGTTGTCCGCATCATACTACCATATGACCAGCACGTGAACTTCGTGAAAAAAATCCACCCATCGACCTCTTTTTTTTTTAAATTTTCCTAAGGATACTGCCCCTTCCCCCAAGCGTAATGCCTCTAAGTTCAGCTGCATTTAACGCCACAACGATTGATCGAAATGCACCGCTAATAAACGTCTTGACTACGAATCTGGTGTTTCTGCAGCGCTATCGTCTGCTGTGAAAGGTGACGTTTATCGCATTCTTATCTCCAGCTAGCGGACTGAAAGGTTAAACGCATCCAAACACAGATTTCTTTCTTCAGTGAGACTTGTCTCTGATTGCATCTGCAATGAGCTGGATAGACCCTTGCAAAACTATGTGTCCCTTTAATTTTTCAACGAAAAGAAATACAGCACACGATTATAAAAATAAAGAAACCGCCTCCGCACGAGACCATACAGACTCGGGGCGCCAGTCGATAGCCAGCAGACAGCGGACATGACCGAAACAATGGCTGCCTGTCCCTGCTCCGCAGAGCGCTATCGATCCCAGACTATAAATAGTTTGCCGTACAGGTGAGGACGACGAGACTGTGTCCGCGTCAAGGCTGAGTTGCTGCGAGAGTGTGTTAAGACCTGCCTCCTTCTCCCGACTTCTGATGCAATCAGAGGCGCGAGGAACACGACTTAACACTCCCCATGTCCTGCTAGAGTGCAACATAAATAGCCAGGAAAGGGATACACTTAAAAATGCTCTACACAATCTAAACCTGGACTTCAATCTAAAATCGTCTCTAGATCCTCCAAAACAATTAAGACAATACATAATGGATCTGACAGCGCAAGTAGTAAACGCCCATCCAGATGTTAGATATATTTAATAATAAAATAAATAAATAAAAAGGGACTAATAATCATTAAAATACACCAAGTAAGCCATACGACAAGCGTAAACTGTACAGCACTAAAAAGTAAAAGGCGAACACCAAGGTAGAGATAAACAAAGTATTGGAATAGGGCGACAGTAGGGTCGACCAACAAGCGCTCCACCACCCAAGCCACAGGCAGCCACCTTCCTCCAGCCGCGCCAGGAAAGCGACCACATAGCCACCACCAGTCCAGAGCACCAAGCCAGGGCCCTCTTCCCCCCTTCCTTCCCCAAGCCCACTACCCCCCCCCCAGTGCGAAATCACCGCGAGGTGGAAGCACTTTCCCTCCCAAATCAACAACAACAACAGGAACACGAGAGGGTGAGGCCAGAGGTCGGTTTCATGACAATGACGCTACAAGGCATTTTATCAAAGAGAAGCCCAAATAAATGTTTAGCTTTGTTTGCGACTGTTATGAGGCATTTTGACATCCCTTGCCGGGCAGTGGACTGTCCGTGCGACAGACGCAGCAACCAATGCATCGCCGTGCTCGTCAACACGTTTCTCGTCATCGGGAGGATAAACCTCAAAGAACAAAAATTCAGATTCTTCGCATCATGTCAGTCTCAGGAACTTTACAGGCGCACTTCATCCAACTAGAGGTTTAATAGTTCGATGCTGTTACCACGCAACTAGCTACACTTTTGATTTAGACCATGCACCAGTCAAAACCTTTGATTTAGCCGCCTGCTAAGACATCGGGTTCTAGAAACATGTCGTGCATCCCGCGCCATACAGCCATGGAAAACTAATGCTAAACCAAACTGCAGCAACCCCCATACAACCGTCACAGTTTGTTTCTTGGAGAAACGGCCATCCCACAAACCAAGACTTGACACATAAATTACTTGACACACGGGTAGTTTACTTGACACACGGATAGATTACCTGACACACGGATAGATTACCTGACAGGGGTAGACAACTAGATGAAAAAGTCCAGGGAGGAGGATTCCCTATTGGGGTCTTAGATCACCATCAGTATCAGTGGGACAGAAGACCAGGCGTTACCAGCCCGACAAACAAACAAACCCAAATGTTGTGTTGGACAGAACTGACCACAGACAGCGGCTAGCGTGGGGCTAGCAGTCTGCAGCAGTAGTAACCCCAAAGTTTGGAGAGAAGGTCGGTGAGACAGCGACACCCGTCATAGACTGAACTGGGCTCCGCCAGACGAGAGAGATCCTAGGTGGAGGTAGAATTTAAAAAAAGGAAAAACCCACACGTGCACATTGGAAGCATGCTATTTCAGCCTCGTCTGGGAGCAGACGCGACTGTGTGGCCTTATTGCGTCACGAAGCTTCGCTGAGCAGTAAGCTGTGTACGGTAACGGCTCAGTCTGGGGCAGTCTTTGACAGACAACTGCCACAGAGATCCTGCGTATCTAATAAGCAGGGGATGCAGGGGATGCAGGGTGCTCTATTACACAGAGATATCAAGAACAGTGCAGCAAAACCGGAAGTCCTTCAGCCTAGCTAATTGCGCTTCCAATTTTCTTGCACACCTACTAACCCACATATCCCTGTATCTATACACACGCGCGCTACAGGCACGCCTGCAGCCAGTGGGGCTTACAGGTGAGGTCAGGGTGATGATGGAGGGGGAAGGTAGGAGCAATTAATTAGACACACTATTTCAACAATTGGTGATCTCCCTACGCAAGGACACATTTCTGACGCTCAGCCTGGGAACCGTTTTACATTTGCTTGGTATATCAGGACATTGCGGACTGTGGAATGCCTAACATATTTCACATTGACATCTGCTGGACATCTCCCCCACCCCGTTACTCTCTCTCTCTCTCACATACAGCATCATCATTTTGTACACAGAACCCCAGAGTGAACACACTACCTGACAATCGATGGTAACATGACGCAGGCCTCTTTCAACCTGCACGCGGCGACCGAAGGGAGAGGAGACGGCTTGAAGACTTCCCGCCAAAATCAATAAATCCTTATCTCCACTCCCCCGATCTGCAGACATTCTGTCAGACGGGAAATGCAGGGCATGGGGATGGGGGAACCAGACTATGCCTGTTGATGGTGTGTGGCATTCAAGTCCGAGCCTCCTGCAGGGAAGGGTCTGCGCTTTTTTTTTAATTTTAACTTCGAGGGAAAAAAGCGCCTGAAGTGCTCGGAGGGAGTACGGCAAGGGCAAGCTGCGAGCAGAAGATGGTGGAGTGCAGGAGGCATGCAGATCGACCCAGCGGGTTGGCGTGGGGCGAGCCACTGAAGTCATACTTCTGATTTTTGGCTGCACTTTCTTTTTTTGGCGGCAGTCCAGCGTGGTGTCTGGTGCGCGGTTATGTTAGGGAACATGTTGTTCAATTAGTTCCAGGGTCTGTTCTTCGCCGGCCAGCTTGCTGGGTCGGAGTGCACCGTTCTGGTGGCAGTGACGCTGATCTGCTGCCCGCGACCTGGATTCGTGGCACGTTCACTCACCGACGCATCGCACACCGAGACGCACGCACGCAGGCTTACAAACAGATCTCAGACGCACGCAGGCTTACAAACAGATCTCAGATGTCGACTGCTGAGCTCATCATGGCATAGCCTCTTTGTACTTAAAACTTAAGCTTCAACGCAAGTGATCGTGACTATGCTTTCTGGCAGTGTCTAAAGCCAACCTGCAGGTACACAAGATTAGTGTCTGATCTTTCGTTTATAAAAGTGGCTTTAAGGCCCGCGATGTATTTTACGTGATTATTTTACGGAAATCCTACGTGTGGAAGTTAGGTTATACCTACATCTGGCCACCCCGTTTACCTCCTCTCTCCCACCACCCTTCCATGTTAAATTTGTACCACAGGGTCCAGTTATTTCGAATAACCACCGCTTAAAAAAAACCCAGCGCTTTCCTTATGGACCTTTTAAAGGTCGTATTGATAGGTACGACTTGTAACGATGTTTTTGGGCAAACTGCTGTCTGCTACAAGTGGGGCCACGAGTGGGGCTGAAAGCAATTTCTGTGAGGAAACACTTGTTTATCGCCACATAGGTTGGATATATGTTATTAGCATGTCATTATAGTCTACACTTTCTGTGAGGCATCTCTTACTGATGACGAAACTACTCCTATTGGGGGATAACCGTTTCGAGGTTGCCACACCTGTTCGATCCCGCGCTGTTTGGAGAACGATACACGGAGGCCCAATCAGGGCTTAGCCATGTGTTCGCCACACGTGCAGCAAGCGGGTCGAGGTGTTCGGCGCTTTTACAGGCACTTCTGCAGCAGAAAGCATGCGCATTGCTGCATCCTTTGATGTGTGGTGAACACCAGTTGTTGTTATGTGCGCCTTATGCGGGTTTGTGTTGGAATGGAGTGGGGGTGGGACGAAAGTTTGGGGAGGTAATTTCCTCGTCCAGCAAAAGAGACCGCATGAGGTTCATGGTTCTGCAGTTCGAGGTGAAGATTTAAAAAGGCTTCCGTTGCTGTTGCTGCCAGGCTATAATTAGAATCCCGGGCTTGGTTGCATAGGTGTTCATATCTCCTGTTCGTACGTAAAGGCGCACAGGACAAACCCGGTCTGGCTTGAATGACTGTTTTTATCTCCTGTTTATTCGTAAAGGTGGATGTAAGCTACACAGGGCGAATGGGCCTTACGACCACCCCTATGACCGAAAAGGCAACTACGAACGCTTATGCAACCCAGCCCTGGGGTTTACAACAGTTCTTATAACACGCCCATAATACTGAACCAGGACGAAAGCACATGTGATAACAGGTGTGGGTGGGTGGGGGGATAGGGTGGAGAAGTGAAGGGGTGGGTGTGTAGGTTTTTTTTTAAATATATCTGTCTCCTTGTTTGGATCGATGAATAACGGACTAAAACTGAGCGCAAAAGTTGCAGGGTAAAAGATAAGACAAGTTTTAGGTCATGAATGGCCTTTCATGGGAGGAGTTTATGAGATTAAAATAGAAAGTTTATAAGCCCCCATCTGCATGATAAGTTGATTTTTTGTGTTTTAAAGAGACATTATTTTTCTCTTTCCCTTTGATTTCTAGAGGCTGTTCAATCCAATAAACTCGCTCGTTGAGCGCATAGAAAGCCTTCCTTTTGATCCTTTTGGTATAACAAAAACAAGAAATTGTTCTAAATAAGTTTTTACTCTGCAGCATCTCAAGTATTTTATGAGAACTGCCCGCATAAACTGTTTACAAGCATTTGTTTGGCATCACAACACGACGTCCATGCCAGACAATTTAACTCTTGATGAATATCAAACTTCTAGTGAAAGCCTCTGCATGACTTGCATCGAGTAGAATTAAAACAAGCACACAGTGAACATTAGTTACACTTTACTGTGAACCCCTGTGACGCAAAGCGCATCACGTATTTGTACAACAGGTTCTAAACATGTGACACCTTGCTACAGGGGACTGACGCAACGCGGTGCGTTTGTACGGCACGTATTTCAATGATGTTCGTTCTGCGTGCCAGGCTACACGCCGCTAAGATCTGTTGAGTGGACGTCTCGCTGCTGCCGGTTATGACAGCAACACCCGGGGCATTTCTCTCCAGCATGTCGCATGGACACGTGCAGAGCCCCGCACGGATCCAAACGTCAACTTCTATCCTCCCCACAGCCGCTTCTGCCGCCGGCCATGTTTGGGAGACGAAGTTGGTGTGACCTGTGAGAAAGGAAGGGTGCTGGCTAGATGCAGGCAGGGAGGTAGGCAGTTGGACATCGACTATCCATTTCCGGCGCGGGGGCTGAGCAGTAGGGTAGGGGAGAGTCTCAGGAGGCAAGAGAGGGGAGTGGACGACGTGATTTGTCGCCTGCAGTCTACGATCGATCGGCAGGACACCGGCTGGTCCGGGAGTGCGAGGAGGGATTGGTGGTGGGGGTGGGAGTGGGCGGATGCACCGGGAGACTGATGTTCATGGAGGGACGGTAGCGGGCGTGGGGGTGTACAGAAATCCCGGGCTGTGTGGGGTCAGCGTGCGAGCGGGGAGAGGATATCGATGGCTGGTGGATGAGGCAGGAGACAGGTTGCTGTGCCTGTGAAATAGGAAGATGATGCAATGGATTTTTGACCCTGCCTGCTGTAGGAAAATAAGGATAGATTGTGACCCTGCTGCTTTAGGGAAACACTGCTGCAGGAACACAAGAGGCTCGATAGTGATCCTACTACTGTATGACACACAAGGATCGATAGGGATCCTACTGCTGTAGGAACACAAGAGGATATGAAATGATCATGCTTCTTTAAGAACACGAGTAGATATGAAGAGATCCTATTGCTGTAGGAACACACAGTCCTGCTGCTGAAGGGAAACGCTTGATCGATACTGCAAATCTAGAGAAACCACAGAACGATGAGCAATTTCTTTCCCTGCTCCCATCCCGTAAAATAAATTATGGATGGCAGTTAATATTTAAGCTCGTGGATTTATTTATTTCTATTATCATGAACGTCGCTTCCTGCATGCAGTCCTACTAGCTTAGAATATGAACAAGGCGAAAAAGATATTTCTCAAGGCCTGCTTTTGGAAACACTCTTACATATATTTATCTGCATATACTTCTATACATTTGAAAAGGTCACTTTTGCATTTACACAAAGTGTACCTCTACCCTTTTGTTATTTACGCAGACCCTCAGTTTTGGGCAGCGTTCAATCTCCAACAAAAGTTCGATCTCCTCACACGGTGAACTGTCTTTACTTACTATGTTTGTTGTCTTTTAGCTGCACTGGGACTAAATCAGGGCGAGGAAATTCCAAATTATTCATAAGCAAGACGGGTTATAGTAACTTTTGAAATTCATTAGTGCACTCAAATTTTCCCTGGCCCAAGTTTTTTTTTCATTTTTTGCATGACTGTACCATTTGCTCCCCCCCCCCAAAAAAAACCCAACCAACAAACAACCAACAAACAACCCTTTACCCGGATAAGCTAGTGATTTATGATTTTAAGGGTCCGGCAATGGGGTAAACACAGCGCCTGCTACCTGCAGCACATTGGATGATTTTTGAGACAGCAGATCTCGACTGCTATATCAAAGATCTGAGTCCAGTGCTGGTAACTGGAACGAACAGTGCAGCACTGATGTCATCATGGACACAGCAGTGGACAGCTATGAAATATTAAGTCTTAATCGGTGGTACATGAACTTACTCCCCTCCTCCATTTCCAATCCACTTTAATATACCATATGACAATGTCTGAGGACAAAACTGATGACGACAAAGACCTATCCCGCAACCCGTTTAACCCTTCAAATTATTCCCGACATGCCTCTGACATCACGGGGTTCATTCCACCCATGCGTATGCTTCGCCGACGTCAGCAATAGGTTCCGGTTCGTGCAGAACTTTCACTGTAGACCGTCAGGCCTTAACCCCACTGCATTGTTGTTAATCAGCGCCCGTCACGGATGTCAGTTTTAATATTACATCAGACAACAATACCTTATTCCTGTACGCTACACAGGTCAGAAGTTCACAAGCCTTTGATGCGTTTTTAGATCAAGGCAGGATGTCCTTGTAAGGACCACTGTCGTCAATTTACCTATGATCGCGTCCTTTCCTGCATTCATTTAAGAAGACTGCACACAGCATGAGGATTGCACTGAACATCAGAACGACGTAACATTCTCACTGCTCGAGTCCCCCCCCCACACACACACATAATTTAAATATAAGCATTTCCCACTACTTAGGGTTGCTGTTTGTCACATGTCACCCTAGGCTATTACCTGTCACTCCTAGGTAAGCCTTTTAGCTCCTCCCTTTGTAAGCTAGTAGGGGGAAGATATGTCATCACCAGGCTATCGCTCCGCCCTTTCTGGACACTGAGTGGCTAGCTGGAAGCTCGCCATTGGTCAGCGCCGTTGGCCGGCTCCACCGAGTTTGACCAGAACCGGTTTAGCCCAGTTTTAAGGCGTCAGGGGGTTAGAATTTAAGGAGGAAAAACCGCGAGATAGACACAAGGATACACAGAGAGGGAGGAGAGAGGGAGGAGAACAGAGGGTCACATACAGAGAGGGATGTGC
>SMGT01011400.1:7825-28085 GCA_004794575.1 Lanistes nyassanus
CCTTGATTGCATACGTCAGCATACGGTTGTGTCTAGCGCTGCCAGTACATTGTTGGGGTTGTCGTTTGACGATTTTATAGCGCTCTGTCCTCATTTGTTCCTGTTTGATTAAATGTGTTGCTTTTTAATTCACCAAATTGTATCAACAGCAAATGAAACGAGTTACACAAGATCAAATTATTTATTCGGAGGAGTGACTTATGTGTTACTTGGGGAAGTTTCTGTACAGTTGAAAAAAATTAAAGTTTTGTTGGTGTCCCTTTATATCTTTTTCATGGAAATAACTGGCAGGGCTCATTGTATTAGATGCATTTTTGCCAGGTAGGTGAATCTGGAAGATGCTGATTTGGAGGCATATGATATAGCAAAGTGTCAGCTTGGTTTATTGGTTTGTTGTTGAAGGTCAAGCTTTGATGAAGACTGTATCCTAATGGAGTAGGTGATGGGGGCAGAAATGGAAGCACCTGGACAAAACCTCCGATGAACAGATATGTAACCAGGTTCCCACATGCAGAGAAAGTCCAAAACTGTACACAGGTTCTGAACCCATGACCCTCTACCAGTGGCAACCACACATTACTGCCATGCTATGGGCTGCCCCAGTGCCAGCATGTTTCACTTGTTAAACTGGAAAATCTTTATAACGAGATATATTTATTAGGGTTTCTTAGGGCCAGATTAATTTCTTATGTTGAATCTGAACGATGTGTGCTTGCACACTTGGGGATTTTGAAACCTGGTTTGACAGACATATGATGCTTTACTGTGAATACCTCATGTTTGAAGAAATGGCAACCTGCAAATGAGACAAAGAAGTACTCCAAAGAGAATGTGTATAACTTTTTGCTTGTCTGCTGATGATTATTGACTCCAGTGTCAAAAGTCATGGTGTGTGTAAAGATGGTGTAAATGTTGTACACTGTGTTTGATGAAATTGGGATATGTTTCTGGGAGGGTGCATTTTGGTATACCGAGGACGACATGGTGTTCTTGCATTCACTTATACATGTACAGCTATTTTTTACAATCAGCATTATGTTTTTGGAGAAACTTAAATTTTGTTTTAAATTCTTCAAAGCTGAGAAATATTTGGTCATATTCTACACGTGAAGTCTTGTCTTTACTTCTGCTCAAAATCTGCTGATTCATTTATCTTGATTACAGTGCTGTTTCTATTTTAAATTCCTGCAAATGTTATTAGCCTCTCAAAAGCTAAGACAGCAAAAGTAAAATCTTTATTATTTTACATATGTCAGATGTACACTGATGTGAAGGACTAATTCTTTTGTGGAATGTATAGTGTTTTTTTTTAAAAATTTCTTCAGACATACATGTACATGGTAATTGATACTTGTGCTTTTGCAAGTGATGCCAGCCTATGAGAAGGAGAGAAATCCATTCACATGCATTAACTTCTGTTCTGCTCTGCTCATTGAGAGAAAATGCACAAGGAAATTTAACTTGGCCATATCATATGGGTCTTGTCTCTGTTTAATTTTTCTACAGTTCCAGACTATCTTTTCAAAGCACTGTAAAGGTACTCCAGCACAAAGCATAAATTTGCTGCAGTTCTAAAATATTAGATACATTTATTACATGTATTTATGACAGCTGTGATTAAGTTCTTCACACTTGCTTTTGGCAACTAATTCAACATTGTCAGTATGAGAGTGCCTATCGCACTAAAATATACCTGAATTGGCATATTCTCTCATTTAGGGAGAACAAGATTTGCAAAACTAGTGACACTATGAAGAAACGTCTGTGGCTAATTGGCTGCATTGCTGATGATTTGCGATTTTTCGAAAACCAATGCAGCAAATGAAGAAATGGATTCATATTTTAGATCATGTGAACCTGTTATTGATGTTATAAAAAGTTTTGCAATGTTTAGAACAATAAAAGAAGTACTGTCCACATGACTGATGCTCAGAGTGAGTAAAAGTGAGAATGAAGAAAATTTAGTCGAGCAAAAATTGGCAAAATATGTCAACACTTCGGAGCTTTACTCTTTCGTTAGGATGACACTAACAGATAACAAATAAAAGTGTTATCTGTTTGTATTGCTCTGACGAAAGGTAAAGCCCCGAAACATAGACATGTTTGTCCATTTTCGCTATGTTAAGTTTTCTTTGTTCTCATTTCATTGTTAAGAGTACTCAATAAGTCATGCTTTGTAAGAAATGGCAGTATTAAGTCAGTCTGTGTACTTGGTTATGTTAAGTACCTTTAACTAGTGGGGAGTTTTTTTGGCATGGAAACATGAATAATTGTCATTGTTACCACTGTTTGTTTTATAGGCCTACGGACAGAGCCTCCTTCAATATCTTTACAAATCTTGGGACATTTTAAATTTGATAAATACATAGTGCTTGCTGTGGTCACATTCCAGAAATCTTCTGTCCACTCTTGCTGTTGAGTAAATGCATTTGTAGTCGTCTTTGAAACAGTAAGGGATGGCTATATACAGGTGCCTTCCCTTGGTCTATGCAGATAATTTATTGCTAATAGTTGATGTCTGCGTAGAAAATTATTTGTATAGACTCATCTATTATTTGGGAAATTAGTAACCCAAAGTACCGGCATTCCATTTCCCTCCATCATTTAAATACTAATATTAGACTTATTATTGTGTAGGTAATGACAAACTCAAAAGTTCTTGCACTTCTTTCTGCTGATTGGCTAACTTTCTTATGCTGCTCCATGTTTGCTTAATGATCCTCATTTTAGCTGTTCAGTGGAATATCATCTGTGATCCCCTCTGGTATTTTTCTCTGAGGTGCCCTGTGTCCAGATAAGCATGGAAAACCATAAACCATTTTCTGTTCTTAGCACCACTGGTCCATCTTCATTTTGCTTGCATTCTAATGCTGGCCATAATTCTTTGGTTACAGCACATTTATTAGAATTCCTTATAGCAAACAGATGTGGAATATTCTCAGACTGTTACCACAGGAAGATGACAACCTGCTCATGTCACTTTATTTCATTGTAGAGCAATCCAGAGCCTTATAACAAGCTTGACAAGAGACAGCTCTGGCATATTATAACTCGAGTTTTATACAGATGCCATTTGCCATTGTCTCAAATGTTCTTCCTTTGGAAGATATTTCTCTTTTCAGTTGGTGTGTTCTGCATATCGTTTCCACCATGTCCACTGCTTTTTACAATGCAAGTGAAATTATGTGGATCTGATATGTGCGTCTGTTCTCACCATGATGAGATTCTAAATATCGGTTTCATTCTTTCCAAGTTCCAGCTAGCTGGGATCAGTTCCTAGGCTGAGATTCTTCATGAAGATAGTGATGTGCAGTATAGTTCTGCAAGGTTATCTGGTTTGACTGGCTTGTTCACACCAGAGTCCATCAAATGCTTTTTGTGATTTTAGCAGTAGTCTGCCATGTTGTACTGTCTAAGACTATTGAAGAGCAGTGCAGAAATCACACAACCCTAAGTGTAGTGTCTACCTCAAAGTAGAGTTTGCTGTTGTGCATCACAGGTATAGAGGCTTACAAAAATTTGCAGGGTGTGTTCAAGTATACCATATGCCATCAATATGCACCATAGGATATCTATGTGAATGCTGTCAGAAGCTTTGTTGAAGGTAAAGTGTGTATTGTCCGTGTCATTTTGTGCATGGCTGAATATGTGCATGGCTGAATTATGAAGGGTTGAAAGTGTTTAAAACAAAGGTTGGTGCAAATTTATTTTCAAATAAATGAGGTACTACCTATCCTCTTCACATCTTCATAAAACTGAGTGCAGATAAATGAAAATGGACCTAGGTATAAAAGGACATCTTAGGTATAAGGAATAACCCTCAAATTTCTGGAGAATGGAAGTGCTTTCTATACCCCATGCTACCTAGTCTTATTTATTAGCTGTTCTCCCTATCTTAGGTGTTTAGTGCAGACTAGGTATTAGTGATAGAATTTTCAAATGGCTAGGTTTGCAACACTTGTTTGCTTATTTTTGCTGTAGGTTGGAGGATTTACCAGTCCAAAATTCTAACTCCAGTATCTGGACCTCATTTCTAGGTGTCCAAGTTCCATCTTGCACTACAGGGTGAAGTTGTGTTTCTTGCCCTTTCATGAATGTTCATGTATGCCTGCTCTGTGGTTTAGTTTCTGCTGTCGTTCCAGTGAAACCTCTGCATTCTGGGTTTTTAGCAGTTTAGGATGCAGTCCACAAAGCCCTGTGATCAGATTTAGAATATGGTATTATGCCTACATGCGCTGTGGTAACTGCTTTGGATGTTATGCCCAGAACATACTGCCGTCTAGCAAGTCATTAAACCTACTCTGCTCAAAGTGACAAACGAGAAACTGGAGGAATAAGAATTACTGTAAATGGATGTTCTAATGGTTGCAAACTGGAGAAAAATCTGAATATTTTATACAATTATGCAGTTTGGGAAAAACCCCACAGAATGCAAAGATACATCACAAAGAATAAAACTATCCTGTTGTTGGCAGAGAAAAAAAAAGAGCTCAGTTACAGTTTGAACGTAATTTTTTTAAAAATGGCCCTGGATTCAGTGTTATTGTAACTTTCTGGCAGCTTATGTATTGGACATCTGAACAAAGAAGACTGTTGCTCAATGTGCTAAAGAATTGACCACTTTCTGACCTGCATTTGCAAGTACATCTAGTTGACTGCAGTTTGCCAAGAAAATATTTCATGGAAACAAATCATTTGGACCCATACAAATGTACCAAGCATGTATCCCCTGTATCCAACTTAAAGATGTAAAATTTGCGATAATTGTGCAATTTGACAATATGCCAGTATTATGGGTATTAAACTTGTTTTTTTCCCTTTTTTTCTGGGGGTGCAATGTGTACCATTGGAAATTGTATTCTTGAGAAATAAATCCAGTATGTTGAAATTCATCCTGAGGGTTTTTCATGTATTGTTTCTCATTCTGGAATTCCTATCCAACTTTTTGCCCTTGTACACCCCCCCCCCCAAAAAAAAAAGTTTGGTGACAGTAGATTGAAACTGCTGAAAAAGTTACACATATCACTGCTGTTTGTGGACATTGGAAAGTTCCCTTTGCTCTTTTTCCTCAACTCGCCTACTCCGCCTCGTGCAGACTTCTTTATCATTCCACTATAGTCTTTTTATTAAGTTCATGTGCTGTGATAGTGACAATAGCCATGTCTTTTATTTACAGTCATACGATGATTAATACTCATCAAGCTGTCAAAAATCCATCTTGGGGTTAAGTCACGTTAAACCATAAGCACTAAAGCTGGAAGTAGATAATGAAAGGTGATGAAAACATTTAAAAGGCAGTTGGGTCACATTTGTTGTGAAACAGTGGTACAAACAAAATAATGATAAAATGTCATGAATTCAACATTCTGGTCATGGCAATTAGGAAAAAAGGATCAAAATAATGCACAACAAGATGTCAACAAACTTCAATTCTCTTAAATTTTAACAAGGTGTCAGTGAATTATACTATACATAAGCTTGCCTACCCTACAAGATCATTTGAAACAACGGTAACAAAAGAAATTCATGTTTGCTCTCAGTTTTACCGAGTGAAACCTCCAGAACAAAAGGCGTTAAAAGACTTGCCAATGCTTGTATGATGGAGGCTCAAAAAGTTCTTCTCTAATAATTTTTTCAAAGATGAATAACCTGGAAATCAGCTGCCATCTGTCAAATTGTTTTCCTGTACATTGTATTCATCTTGCATGTAGTGATGTTTATAATTATATTCTAGTTCTTGGGAGTTATCTCTATTTTCAAAAATAGCATGCCACATGATCTCCTAAGCAGCTTAAAAAAAATCCCTCCTTCAAGATTCCAACCACAAACATTCAAAATGGAAATTACCTTCGTAATTAGACTGGCCAAAGAAATTTAGCACTGGCCAGACAGATATCAAATCTAAAGTAGAGAAATTTCCTAGATTTTCCTGGATAAATCTTAATGTAATAAACATTGTGGGTCAATCCGTTTCACGATCATGCTCCTACTTGTGTCATGTTAAAATGAAGTTAGAAAAGCAATTGGAAAGCAATGATAACTTATAATTCAAAAGACCAAACCAGCACACTCCAGAATTGTCAAAGGAACATGGTGTGCACATTTTAAGACTGCAACCTTGGTGAGGGTTGTCTTTGTCCTATGTCACTGCTGCCCTCACTAATAATTAGAGATGCTGAATCAGACAAAGTCTGTCAAATAGTCCCATGTTTTGGTAAGGAAAAACTGTATACATGATCTGCACGTATAAAATAAGGTAAGGGCAAATTTTGATCTGAATATCAAATTTACAGGCAATTTTGAGGTTGGAATCTCTGTTGAACCAACCTTTAAATTTGCTAAACAGTATTTATACAAAGCAGATTTCTATATTTCAAGCTGTTAGCCCTTGCAGTTCATTACGATATGTTACTTTCTCTGGTTTTTTTTCTTACTGTGGCACATGCTCTAATCTTGGTAGAATAACCACAGAATTAAAAACACCAGGTAGACATGTTTACGTGCAATAAAGCAAAGGACTGCTAAAAATTAAAGCTGCTATTTACAAGTACAATAAAAAGCTGAAATTTTGTCTGGACAAACATCAGCCATTTAAATAAAAGATGATTTTTCTGTACAGAACATTCATTGTAGGTGAAAGGAATACAAAATAGTTTGGGATGTTGCAAGTAGATGTGTAGCATTACCATATGCATACTGTTACACATGTAGGACACATTGTTAGCTGCCTCCATAATCTCCCATGCAATCAAAAGCAAGCATACATCAATTTGATACACTCTCTTTCCTTTGTCTCTTCATCACAATGACTATAAGCTTGTATCTTTGCTTGATATGCTCTTGGTGCAAACTCATCAAAGCATAACCTGTGTGTATGTCTGTGCAGGTGCGAGTGTGTGAGAATGAATAACTGACTTGCACACTCACAGATGACTCAGATACAGACTATCCTAAATGAAATCAACTACTAATGAAAGAAGAGGAACCAAGCAGAAGTAACAGTCATTTGTGTGGTTGCTCGACTCTCTCTACACCATGAGGACTGCAAACGGCATTGATGGTCTTTTGCCATTCAACACGATAAATTTACATGGTGAAACATAGAAAATGAACTATATGAAATACCTTCAAAACGAGAGGCAATAAAATATGTTCATGGTCATATTCGTGTTCAGCTGACCAAGATACTACAGCTTAGGACCTTTTTTAAGTCAGTAACGATTTCAGTGTTGACCAGTGTTATTCAAACTTGACATGGTACTTTCTCATGTCAGCCAGCTGCTGGCCACGGTCAAGATTACTAAAACTTTTCTTTTTAAGCTGAGATGGGCTTTGGTTTGTGTCTGAATGGGTGTTGTGAAGAAGCCATGCAAATGAAATCAGCTGAAAACAATGATCAGAATTACATCTGCCGGGAAACAAGTGTGAGTTAGGGGTCAGGGGTTGCAAGTTAGGAGTCGGAAGTCACAACACATAGCACCAACCAATCAACGCAATGAACTTGAAGGGAAAGAACCGATCAGACAAGAATGAACAGTACCAAACACTCCATTATTGTAGGCCTGAAATGCTCAGGTGGCGTGAATGCTCTCACTGAACTTTTCTCCAGCTGAAGTTCGATTCTGGTAACTCTCACTTGCTGCTCATGTTAATTAGTTTTACAGCATTTTTGACAGCATGCAGCATGTGAAAATAACTTTGTTATATCTATTTTCTTGTTGAGTCCACAATCCCATTATGAAATATTAATTTCACCTAGAAGGGTGTTGGTAGGGGAGTCAAAACTGTCTCTTGATAGCCAAGTACTTGCGTTTTCAGATCTTGTCATAAGTGGACTCCACTGTACAGAAACTGTGACCCAGTAGTGACAAAAAGCTGTTGTTACGCCAAAAGAAAGAGAAAGACTTGTTTTACTAACAGAATGAGAATGGTCATATTATTCTGTTTTTAGCAACAGAAGGAGAATGGTCATTGTCCATGGTTATTGTCACTAGCTTTACCAATCCTGGTACGTATACTTTTTCATTTTGTATGCGCTCATGGTAAATTTTAAATGATGTGGAATTATATTCCACGACGAGAAAGTACTGGTGGTGAGGATTTCACAAGCAAAAGATTCGCATCATCTTTATCAAGTTCTCGCAAGAAATCCCGAGAAAATGGATGCATGCTGCGATAATGCTGAAATAAATTCCTTAGCTCCAGCTCTTCCACGATATTTTCCACAATCAGCACAATAAAACTCTTCTGTAAGTCTGCAAAGAAAGGAAAGAACTCTTCTCAAGCCAAAGACCGCAGTAATTAGACATCCCTATATTTTACAATATCAACTCTACCAGGCTTGTTATAATACTAAGGCTGACTGCTTTGTTCTGAATGATTGGTTGGTTATTGCTTAATGTCCAATCAAAAATGAGGTAGATAAGTGTGCATGTGCCATAGTGAGTCGATCAGAGAAAATAAGAAAATGCCATACTGTAACTGTGTGGGTTGAAATTTTCCAGTGATGTTTCAGACATCTTGAGGACCTTACGTAAGTTCTCAGCACATGATGCTGTGACTTTAATGAAAATTACAGGCTGCAGGTGGTCTAATGAGTACTGGATGCAGGTGATGTCTTCAACCAAGACTTCGAATGAGTAGATCTCTTGCGTGAATTCACCTGAAAATTGCATTCGTGGCATCAAACTGAATTAAGTTGATTGGTTAAACGAGTAAAGAAAAGAAAGTAGAATTTTAAGTCTCTTTTGACGGTGCACACTGAATCCTTTCATCAATCCATGGGGTTACTAGTGTTTGCAAACAGAAATCAGGTTTATTTTTTTACATTTTTCTGTCTTCTATAAACACCAAAAATACTGTTTGCTTCACATCGTGGGGACATAAACAAACTTGTTTTGGTTTTTTTTTGCTCATGTCAGCTAAGAAACTGAAGGCCGTTCTCACACTGGAACCACAAATGCCCCTTACTTGTGATCAGAAATGACAACAGCTTCTCTCTGAATCTGATGGAATTTGCAGACGCTCGCATGGATCCTATTCTTACAGAACGCACTTGCACATCCAGCATGTCAGGCAGTGGTGCCTTCTCTTGAGATGATTTTGATGCAGCGAGATTCTGTCCTTTTGAAGATTGATGTGAACTCCATTTTGATTTTGATATTTCTTCTGTCCTCTCCCCATCTAAGAAATACATACTTCAAATTATCCTAAGAGCTTATTTTATTTTCCCATGGACATTTTGAGGTCAACAAACTTTTGAAATCTCTCAGTCTTACAAGCAGCCACACAGATTTCCTCGAAAACAAATCAGGGCCTTCTCTTACAAGCCAACCCACAGACTTTCTCTATAAAATTAATCAGGGCTATCTCTCCCTATGCCAGCACAGAAATGTTCTCTAAATCAGGGATAAACTGTGGAGGAGCATGTACTTATTTTGTGGTGTTATTTTCAACACTCAGGGATTTTTTAATAAAAGCTATACCCTCCCATGCATTCAATACAAGTGACATGAAATAAGTACAGTTGTCCTTTCACTTTCAGTCAAGCAAACGACAGCATGCATCAAAGTGACAGGTGTCAAGAATCAGTCCAGAGCTAGTAAGCTTACTACAGTCATTGACCGAATTTTTTTTTAAAGAAATCTAAATGCTGGTTTTAAACTTTTAAATTTTGGCTTACTTGATTCTGCAGGTAATGCTGCCATATATTGTGAATGTGGGTGCTTCTCAGCAACAGTTTGATCCATTTCTGCACTAGAATGCACAGCATGGGGTTTCTCTTGGGGATTTATTCTGACTAGGGAAACCGTTAGCACTGGTTTCCTGGAACAAGACATGAGCTGATCAGATGTTTCAGGGTTCTGCAACCCCTCCCCGTTTTTCTTCAACTCCCAATCCTGGCTGCCTTGAATGGTTTTTGCTTTAGAAGATGAACTCCTGACCCTTTTGGCTGCTTTGGTAAGTGTTTTCGCTCTGTCTTCAGATCTGGGATCACTGTCCTTTGTGATCTTATTAAAATGACGCTTGGCATACCTTTTCTTTGCTGCACATTTAGAACGCACTGGTGAGTCCGACTGAGAGGCACTCACTTCTTGCTGCACAACATTCTCTCTGTGTGCATCTTGTGGTTCCTGAATATGCTCGACACTGTCACAACCTTGTCGAAGCGCAGGTGAGTGGCCACTGACATCCTGCTCCACACATGAGCTGGTTACTCCACTCTCAGCCTGATGCATTTTTATTTGAGCTGCCAGAGAGATCCTCTCTGTGACATTCATATCTCTGGTATTTTCATCTCCTCTTGAGGTTTCAAGGTTTTCTGGTATATCTGTGACATTAGACTGCACCAGAGAAGTTTTGCTCTGAAAGTCCTTCAACTCTCTTCTCAGCAAAAAGTTTTCTGTACCCAAAGCAACAACTCTTTCCTCCAGCTGTTTTAACATAACAAACATACTATCCAGCCTAGAATTTGCGTTTTTTCTTGGAGTCTGGCCTACTTCTGGTAGAGCTGGATCGAGGACCAAAGGCTGGAGGCTGCTCTCTAAGCTGTTTGTCTCTCCGTTATCTGAGGTGATAAAACGCTCTTCTGTGACCCCAGTGGATTCTACAGAACCCATGAAATCTCGAATATGAGTTAGCAAGGACAACAATCTCATACTTCCTTCTTTTATTTTATAGGCTAAAAATGAGACTGATCTGCCATTTCTTAAGCGATCGTGGTAGGATTTCAGGTCCTCATTGGTAAGCAGAAACTTCTCGATGTTTCTCTCTGCTGCAGGTGTTCCACTGTTGGTGTCCCACCTCGACAGTAACTGCGACAGCTGCCTGTGCTTTAGCCGAGCTGCACGAGTCTCGTTTTGGAGACGATCGTGGATAGTCTGTACGGCACATCTCAAACTAGCCAAACATTCATCACGGACATCTGCCAGCAACTTCTGCCCAGTTGTGAAGCGCCTGTCGATGTCATCTTCGACGGCCCACATCTGATGTTCCAGCAGTTGCTTTTCCTCTGCAAGCTGGCTAAGCATCGACTCCATGACACTGGCCTGTCTTCTCACTTTTGCTTGCATTGTATCTTCCTGGTCTAAGGTTCCCAACTGACACATTGCTGTGATGATTTGAACATGATGACCTGTGGTGTACTTCTCATGATATGCATAACAGTATGAGCAGATGTTGTGTTCACAGTCTGTGCACAAGTATTTGGCTTCAGCCATAACATCACAAACATCGCAGGTGAATGGCATCACTACACAGCCTCTGCTTGTCTCAGATGAGTCATTTGGCTGTGTTGAATTTACAATGCTGGAGTTGTTACAAATTTCTGCATCATCTGACATCTCCATCTTTGAAACACACAGCTCGGGCTATCAACAAACAAAAATTAATTCCATTTGTAAAAGTGATTTAAAAAAACTGAAAAACCTTCAGTCAATATTAGTTACTGGGGTATCCACTAGACTTAGGCAGTGTAAATGTGTTCGTAAGTTTCTGAAGAGATCTGAGTCGGATGATGATGTCGCTTACAATAACACAGTGAACAATAGCCTATTGTGGAGATGCATATCTATTATCTATGCAATATTGATTTTAATAAATATCGTTCCTCGTTAGATATTTAGTACTAAATTTAACCTGTTAACTTATTTTGTTTTATTAAGTCTCGTTGTTGATAGCTTATGTATCATTATAGAGACATTCATGGAAGAAAGAAGATACACCAGTGAAAATATTAAAGTGTGCATCTTTTGAGGAAAAGAATAGGCCTACTCAATACACTGAATTTGTACAATAAGAAGCGACGTAAGGCTCGGCGAGCAAATACACATGTGACATGACACATGCTATCATAAACACTAGATATGCATAGTAAAGATTACCTCTTTAGCAACTTCAGTTGACATTGTCTTATTTCTTCTTTTGGTTATGGCTTTTACCAGCTTCGGAACTTCTGCATTAATCGACCCTGAAGGCTGAACAGGAAGGCACTTATAAAGACATTGTCATTGTGTTCTACTTGCACACTTGGGCGTTGACATCCAAGGGAGGTTACTCGTTAGAAGTTAGTGGTTACCTCTCTTTTTATTTCCCTCGGACACTTCGCAAAATTAAATCAGTCCGCTACTTTTACTTTACATAAAAACACAATTATTAGACATCACTTTAACGCATTGTGATGCTGAAGATTATATGTACTCATCGAAACCGTGGTTGTATTAAGTTGTATGTTGAGAATGAGATGCACTTTACGGTGTATATCCTATCCTAGGTGTCCTAGAAGGTAAATCAATCGAATGTAGTCAGCAGTGTGTTGTCAACTGGCAGAAAGCTGCAATGAAAGTAGTGGTGTTCTTTATACGAAGATGACAATGCCATTTCTTCCAATGTGAGTGGTCTGCGCGTGTAAGCTTAGGGTGAAAATTCTGGGTGTTTGAAGACTTTGTTAAGCGATTAAAAAATACGATCTGCATCACCCCTCGGAAAAAGGCTTTAAAGGAAGACAAGCAATGAGCTTTTACATTCACGATTAAAGTTGCTTCCCTTGGACCAAAGAGGCTCTCCACTCAGAGACGAGAACATTGAAACAAGATTCAAAGCTGTGAGGAATCGCAGTGGGAGAAGAAAGGGTGAGGTATGGTGTGTATGGCAGTGCAGGTGGTGAGTGGGTGTGGTGTTACATTAAAACAAAATGGCTAAAAATATTCAGCAGCTAGAAGAGTGGAGATCTGAGTAACACGAGTATGACTCATACCTGGTCAGTGCATCACAAGATTGCAAAAGCTAGCCGCACGTCTCGTTTTGTCTGCGCAGTCTCAGACGACATCATTTGAGGAAGATATTATTGTTGTTCCTTTTTGCGCCGTTATACAGACAAAAAAAAAACTCCTAGGACTGACAATGTATGAGGGAGTTTTTTGGAGGGGGTTTGAGGGTGGAAGGTGTGATGCGGTGAAACAGGAACCTTTCCTCCTTGACCACGTGGGCAAAGGCGCAGAGAGGAGAGAGCTAGAGGGAGGTGGGAAATGGAAAGAGATGGGTAGGGGCAGAGGAGTAAAGGAATGAGCAGTAGAGCGGAAAGGAGAAGCTGTGCAGCAGCTGGAAAAAATCCTTGAATTTTTTTAATAGAAAGATTCTGGAAGGTATGTCTGGAGGCTTGTTGGTGAGACATGTCGCAGGAGGCGAGTGAAAGGGCTCAGCGAAAGTCAGCTTCACTATCGATTTCAGCAATCACGCAGCCATTTTGAACATGCATTTCAGATTACTGACTAGCTGCATGTGGAGAATAATGGGAAGATTGAAAAGAATGACTTGGTCGATAAGGTGGAGAACGCAATCAGTGTATTTAAAATGTTCAGGCCGGTTTGGTATTTCAGGAATACACACATGAATCTTCTATTTTAATGGTGGGATTCTTCAGGTTACATTTTCAAACCACTCATCATAGACATGATCGGAATTGCAAGAATAAAAATTTTGTTCGATTATAGTTCCAGTAAAGTCTCGGACAGTGCGCAGTCCCGCTAAATAACAGAATCGTACTGCCCTGTACTTTATGTGGATGTTACAGAGATCAGCGGACGCAAAATGATCTACATGTTGTCTCACAGGGAAGCGAAGATTTTTTTCAAGCGATTCCCAAAACCTTTACTTTTGGCCATTGTAACTTTCTCGAAGGCAACAAATATCTTGTATGGGAAATGATAAGATTAAAAAAAAATGTGTCAAGTGTTGTCTACAGGGACTGGGAAGTTCCAAAATTTTCGCTGTCCAGGGGGCTAGCAAATTTTTCAAATTCCCTACCCCACCGAAATTTCCACTGGTGGAATTTTCTAGTGGCATGAGAGAGAGAGAGAGAGAGAGAGAGAGAGAGAGAGAGAGAGAGAGAGAGAGAGATGGAGTAGTAGTAATAGTAGAGAGACAGAGACATGCAGAGAGGAAACAGGGAAAGAAAGAGAAAAAGGAAAAGTGCGAGTTGAAGCCCATGAGCGAACACGAACCCCTGTAATAAAGTGCACGGTTTCCAGTGGGTGGCGGCAAGCTCTGCGTTAACCACCCCCCATCTTGAGGCTATCACGGACAGACTGCACAACGCGCATGCAGCTCATGCTCCCTGTCCGCCGCACGCAGAATCCCCTTTTCCGGGGTGCGCCTCGGAAACAAAAGGGAGCCCAGGCTAGATCCTCATGCCTCTGCCAAAGATTGGGGGAAGGCTGTCACGATCTCAAGAAACAGCCCCTTTGGTCCTTTATCTGGCACTGGGCCGTCACCGCCGTCTGTTATACGCAGGATTGCAAGCCATTAAAGCCTATAATCTTGACCATTAATCGGTCTGAGGTACCCCACCCAGAAATGAACGCATGTCGTGCTGAAAAGAAATGTGGCTGCGTGCGCATGCGCGCGCGCGCGTGTGCATGCGTGCGAGTGCGTGCTAGTGTATTATAACACATAACAAGGGTCAAAATTCCTGTTGTCATGTGCTGGCCTTGCAGCGACTCTATTACGCGGTACCTACTACCGCTGGAGTGATTGTCCTTCATATGAAAGGTACTGAAAATGAGATTCTTCTATCATTGACATTACTAGGAAATTAGGGGCTATTTATATAGGAAATTCGTCTCATTTCGCCTGCCTTCATACAGCCCGCCCTGAAAATGAGCTTTTGGAATTTGTGCTATTATCAGGAAGCTATCGGTGTTCTCCAGCCAAAATATTATTGGGTACCAAACAGTCCTTACCGTTCCTGTGGTCGCAATGTAGTGGTCCATAGCATACAGATTCGGAATGGCAGGCGAGAAGTCAAGCCTTCCGCCGACTGTAATTATGTTATCCGAGTGCTTGAAAACGACCACAAATCGATGCGGTAAGTAGTGATACAGTGCAAGCAGATATTGATTATTAAGCACTTCAAAGCTAAAAGGTACTCAGATCTTTTCAGCGTAAGCCTGCTGGCGCAGCTGGGATTTAGCTGAAAGCAATGGCTACAACTGGCTTTGCGTAAGATCATTGAGGTAGAAGGGATCTAGTTTTGTTCAGCACTACGAAGAACCGACAAGCTATCAGTTGCAGGAGTGGGTGGTTGGGAGGCGGAAAGAGGAATGTGGAACGAGGAAGAGGTGGATGGAGAACGGTAGTGCTAGAAGTAGGAAAGCGGCTCAGAATGATTGGAGCAAGCAGAAAGCAAATGCGGCATCTGAAGACACTAGACGTTTTTCATTTATCTCTAGCGTACTTATCTTCTCCGACGGAGGATCTTCAAGAGAACGCGGGTGCCTCACGGCGCAGACGTCAAAAAATAATCCCATTTGTGGTGACGAGGGACCCACAAGTCTCTTGCATCTAGCCATAACTTATCCCCCGGGCAACCCTATGGGACAGCCCCCTCCTCTATCTAAAAAGATATTTACTGCTGTTTCTATAGGGATTCTCTTGTCTGTGGTGTTTGAGGTCGTTAGAAACGATATTCGTTGTACGGTTATGCCGAATGACGACTGGGTGGGGAGGGGGGACGTAAAGTATATAGGAAATGTGAAGTCTCAGATCAGTCGTTTTATCCATCGTTCCTGTAACTATTCTCCGAAGAGTACTTGAATCTGTCTTCTTTAGTCTGGGAGGCGGAAATATTTGTGACACTACTGAATACAAAACAGCATAGGAACGGTTTACACTTATAAAGATTTTTAAAATATATAAATTTGAAGACATGTTTCCATGCCTATACCCCTACCTGCACCTATTCTATTGACCGCCTCCCACACATAAGCACGCACATGCATGCACGACCCCTGCAAACACATCTACAACGAACTGTGTTACCTATGCCCATAAAGGGTACGTTGGTAACTGCTGATGCTTCGTGGAGGTTTTTATAAAGACAAGCGTAGTTTATCGATCAAGCTTGCTTGCAGCCACCTCCTTGACTAGCCATCGACGACTATCTAATCTGAACGCAGCACCAGCTGAAAACTGTCTCTACCGGATTCCTCCGAACCGCTGGTGAACTTCTCTGAACTTTAGAATTGAATGAATAAGCGGCCTTCGACTCGCGTGTCAGCTCGTTCGGCGACAAAGAGTTCATTTCGGGAGTCAAGCGGTGGTCAATTATCACATGCCCGGATGTGGAGACCTTTCACGGGGCACGTGCCGCTGGCAACGTCTGCTCTGCGCGTGCGGTGGCGGTGCTGTGTAGCACCCACAGCAGCAGCAGCAGCAGCAACAGCAGCAGCCTGACGGCGACGTGCGATCTTGCAGTCCTGATCCACCCCTCCTGCAGGTTTTCTTCGTCACACGAGTGACTACAGCAGCCTCGTAACCTATAGGCGACTTGCAGCCTTTTGTTCTCGGACAACTGTCGGTCAGTATGTGACCTTGACATTCTGGGACCTCCTCTTTTGGGAAAGGCATGTGAAGCCATGGGAGTCCATGCAACTTTATCGTCTGCGTCAACGGATTATTGCCCCAAGGCTGCTTGTTAGTAGCGAAATATCCTTTGGTCTAAATTTGATGGACGAAACCCTAACGGGCTGTGCTTCAGGCAGATGGAGAGACCAAGGTGATTTAAATAATTGCAAATTAACAGGAGAGATGTGGAATATGACTTTGAACGTCGAAACTTGTTTTAGGAGAGGGGTTCAGATAACATAAACTGTTGATAAACAGTTTCTAAGCTGGATCAGTAATGAGGAGCGAACATTACAATGAAACTGCAGCAAAACCTTTAAATATTTTTCTTTATAAAGAACGCAGTTAGTAGCTGAACGAAAACATCTCAGAACTGAGCTAAGTTATCAAAGATTAAAAAATAACTATAGGAAAATTATTACAGCTAGAACTAGAGGGCGACATTTTTTTAACGAAGGGGATAAGATGGTTCTTATTCCTAAAGTCTCAGGCTAGCTCGCATGAGCGTTCGTAGCTGGTTTTTCGGTCATAAGAGTGATCGCATGGTCCGTTAGCTTTGTGTATTTTACGTGCACCTACGTATGAACAGAAAATAAGAACTCTCATGCAAGATGCCCTCAGAGAATAACTTATTCCTCTGGTGAGATGAAAGCCTCCAACCATTTACAATACGTGCGCAAGAAGTCATTTTAGCGCAGACGATCCTTTATCACGTGGAAGGCGGATGTTCATATGGACTTTAAAATTTATTAGAGAGGCTGAGCCAGCAGTGGTTACCGTTGTAGTAACGTTACCGTAAGGCGAATCTGTGCATCGCTGCGCGAACAACGAAAGGTTTTACCCTAAAGTGACAAGAACGTTGAGCCATACACCGTGATGAACCGTAATAACTGGTTGGTTAGAGGGAGCCGATTCCGTGCACAGATACTGTTGTAATTGCCTCCTTGAATAAATGAAAAGTACAAGCTTTTTTACCCCCTCACACGTCACTTGCTTTTGTTCCACTGCCGTCTTTCCCAAGGTTGTGGTCCTGGAAATCCTCGCATTCTAGCTGCGTTAAAATGTCGGCATCGGTTAACATCAATGAGCGAATTCCTTACTCTAAAACCTTCATCTTTACTGCAATCTTTGAACAACAGTCCAGCAAAGAAAACAAACAAACAAACAAACAAAAAAGCCCCAGTGTCTGCTCGTTCATCACAGACAAGGTACATCAAACTGTCAGTGTCCCTGAGAAACTAAAATTACATGCAGTAGAACCATTCTCTGAACAATTCGCTTCCTTCAGGCCTGCCGAGTCAAATCAATAAAAGACACCGTATAGCTCGTTTAGAGCACCGAACATTATTAAAAGTCATAAAAATCTCTTTCAAAACTTGTCCAACGCTCACAGAAGACATCTTGCTGTCATGGTGAACATAAAATATGCGACAGTGAAAACTGTTGGCCAAAAATGGTTTCGTTTCCTATTTATTTGTTTGCGTTGTGTGTTCTGTTCTGATGAAGGTGTTAGTTTCTTGTTGCTTAACGTCGCGTCGCAAACGAGGTGCATATCAGCTTCAGGGCTGTGTTGGACAACGTGTTGCCACACATGGGACTGGTGTCGCAGCACAGGCTTCAGTCCCATCCAGCCACTGTGACATGACGGGCTGTACCTTAACTTACTGGACTCGACTTCTCCAGAATTAGAGAACAAACTTTTATGGTGATCTCGTAAAATGTAGATTTAATTGAGCAATCGTCACCAAAACCTTTACTACCTCAGGTCAATGGTTTCTACACCAGAGGGTGACGACGCTATGAAATAATGTGAATAACTAGAGAAATCTACCGAGGGAAAAGATTCTCATACTCTGACATGTCCGCTCAGTCTCACACAGGCAAGACACTTCTTGCTCAAGAGCCCCCACCCTCGTAAAAGACACAACTGCAGCGAACCGTTATTCAACATATATTTCAAACACTAACTGGCTCGACAACATCAAATATATCTACAGATTATTTACAGAGAGTCACCGTGCTCGTGTCTAGGGTAAGACGCTGCCTGATTACGTCATACCACGCGGTATCAGACAAAGAAGATAATCAAACGCCAGAGGGGAAATAAAATTGCAAAACGGCCTATGATCCCGCTCTCTACACAAATACAGTAAGTGACCAACAACCGAGCTCCTACTCTTTGTCACTACTGAAACAACTATTTCTGCGATACACACTTCCAAAGCTATTCATCGACCAACAATGAAGCTAGGACCCTTCCACGACCAGCACTTCACTCATACGCCCGGCCACTAGCTTAACGTCTCCTGTCTCCGGCAGGATAAAACCACCTATCTTAAATCAACCCGAGTCCCACACTCTAAGATAAGTTTATGGCAAGAGCAGTCTTACAAGGCGCAACAGCGGTCACTTACTAGTTTGTCTCGTAGTCGGCAAAATACATCCCGTGTACCTGCGTGAAATGCTGGAGCCCTTTGCTCTTGCAACGTCTTGGCTAAGATGGCGAGGGGTAGAGGGCCGTGGGTCTACACGTGTCCGCTTCTTGTGGTCCTCCTACATTAACTCTCTCTCCATATCCTGTGCTCTCGTCTCTGTGTGTCGATTACGTTTTTTTGCCTGCTTAAGTACCCTGCCCACCACGCTCAGTGTCCACGGGTACCTCCTTATTCTAGTTCTGGCTCGCCTAGGTTGGGGCAGAGCTGTCAGCCTGTCATGGCTAATGACGTAGCGTTCCCTACCAAGGTGTCGAGAGGGGAGGAGCTAACAGGCTAAACTACGAGTGACAGGTGATAACCTAGGAATGACATGTGACAGCCACATTATACTGACACCGGGCCAACCAGTCCTAGTACTGTTCCCTATAGTGCCAGGCGTCTGGCAGGGCAGCTACTAATTAAAATTGCCAGTTTTTAAGTCTTAGCAGCAGCAGCAGCAGCAGCAGCAGCAGCAGCAGCAGCAGCAGCAGCACCAGCAACAACAACAACAACAACGACAACGACAACAACAGCAGCAGCCAATACATAGGAAGAGGAACATCTACGTGAAATACGTTTTGCTAAAAGGTTTATATATATATATAGTAAGGAACGACATGACGGGAGACAGTGATTTAAACTTCTTCGAGACAACGGCTCGTTTGTAGCGATGGGAACAATCGTGAACCTGGCTGCAGCAGACGAGGCGCTTTAGAAGACTGCAACTGTTTTGTGCGGCGACCACCATCAACGATCCGTGAGGAAGTATAAGTGTGGTGGTGGTGGTGGTGGTGGTGGTGGCGGTGGTGGTGGTGGAGAGAATGATGTACAGGGACAATAACTGGAAACTCCTCGTGTCAACAGGAGTCGCCTGGCCCAGTCCTCCTCCCCTGCCATAACATTATGTCGTCAATACGGCTGCTGGCCATACAATCGACGGATGGGGATGACTAGCCGATAGTTGGGTTGGGGACTGGAGTTGGCAAAAGAGATACAGCATACGTGAGCATGGGAAAGTAATAGGGCTGACGGTTTTCTTTGAAAGCATAGTGGCTGTTTGGGGTTGAATGGTGGTTCAAAGCTGAGTGGTTGCGCGAATGGGTAGGTCTCTTTGACCAGGAAAGTGAGACAGAAGAAGAAGGAGAAGAAGAAGGAGAAGGAGGAGGAAAAGAAGAAGACGAGGAGGAGGAGGAGGAGGAGGAGGATGATGATGATGAGGAGGAGGACTTATTTAATATTGTTTCTCTGTGCTTTCACGTGTAATGTGGCTTTCTCCTTCCTTGCTGCTGTATCAGCCTTCTTTCACGCACACTCTTTGGAGGCGATAACATTCGTGCGTGAGCTGCACTCATAGCTTTAGTCTTGGTAATAAGAAAGATACAAAG
>SMGT01011400.1:28642-39628 GCA_004794575.1 Lanistes nyassanus
GAAAGTGAGACAGAAGAAGAAGGAGAAGAAGAAGGAGAAGAAGGAGGAGAAGGATGAGGAAAAGAAGAAGAAGAAGGAGGAGGAGGAGAAGAAGAAGACGACGAGGAGGAGGAGGAGGAGGAGGACTTATTTAATATTGTTTCTCTGTGCTTTCACGTGTAATGTGGCTTCCTCCTTCCTTGCTGCTGTATCAGCCTTCTTTCACGCACACTCTTTGGAGGCGATAACATTCGTGCGTGAGCTGCACTCATAGCTTTAGTCTTGGTAATAAGAAAGATACAAAGACTTTTAATTTTGAATTTCGGCACCTGAGCGCATGCACCAGCAATTTAAAATGATCCCTCTTTTCAGCTAGTGCTCTTGCCCCGTATGCAAGAAACCCAAATAGCTTACTTATTCCAGCATAGCCGCCACGACAGGAATAAGTTCCTTGAAGTTCCCATTCACAAAAACCGAATAGCTTATTTTCCCCTCGCTATTCGGTAATAAGTTATTCGGTCGTTTTTCAGAGACAGAAAAATCAGCTATTCGTTAATAAATTTAGAACAGTTTGTATGCATACGGGACCGGATCCAATGCTAGCGCTAGTGCCCTGCTGCTTGCTGAATTGATGGTCTGAGGGTAAGCTTTATTTTGCTTCGCAAAAAATTAAAAGTACCAAATCCTAACGCATTTAACACACTATTAACTTCTTAAAATCAGTAAAGCCCACCCCGAGAAGAAGCCTTTTGATGATGAAAAAATCGGTTGCGATTTGGTTTATACAAAGGAATTTTTGAAGACAAAAGAATATGATTGAAACAGGCATACTGATGTAATTACTGGAGACAGCGAGAAGCTTTGAGGCTAACTGAGGATTGTCGTTCCTGACATTTCAATAGCTCTGCACGGGGTCAGGTGCAAAGTTCGTGGCAAGTCAGATTATTAGCTGCATCATCAGCTGGTCTCGCACTCCTGTTTCTTTCGAAAAATTTCGTGCCTAATATTCTCTTGTCCTTTTGCTAGCGCGTGGTCCGTCCTCACAGTGAAGCGCTTGTGATTGGTTTCGTTTGCATTTTAATTCGTTTTACCGACTGCATAACTACCCAATAAAAAAAAATCAAATCGATTTTGTCATAATATCTATGACTCATGCATATACACGAATATATAAGCTTGTTAGCTACTCAGAAACCCCGTGTTGTTTTTTTCGTAAAGCTGGTCGGGTTGAATTGTAGTCATTGTTTCCGATATCAACTTTTTAAAAATCCTTCTCTTTGATGCGCCTTTTGATCTTCATGATGCCCAAATAATGACTGCGTTTATCTCTAGGGATATTATATTCGCCATTTGGGTGGCGCAGAGTTTTTTCCCCCTTGCCTTAGTGGACATCATGATTACATTTTTTTTTTTGCCTTTTAAGTTAAGCGAACGGTACATGACTGTAGCATGGGGGCTGCATGATCTGTAATGTCCTTGCTGGACAAGGAGAGACGTTCGCGGCCGCAGTCACTGTTTCGAGTCCGTCACTCCTTTTCTTTCAACTCACCACCCCTCCATGCAGCCCCGTTTTACTCCCACCCCCAACGCACCCTTACTTCATATCGTTCGGTCTCTGTCTCTCTCTTACGTCCCGACAGTACGGTGTGCGCTATTCGGCACGAGACGGCCATGAAAATATTTGAAGACCGGAGAGTTAAGAGAAAAGGGAGAAAAATCTCGTTTCGGAGTCAAACACGCAAGAACTGCTTTTCGATCCATTTGGCGGCCTTCTTAGCCCTAAAAAAAAAAACCTCAAAAAAGGGACCCAAAGCTCTTTCTTCTCTCTCCTTCATCACTTCTGCACTTGTTTTAACTTCTGATACTATTATTGTGTGGTGGGGTCGATGTTTTGATGCTATTATGAAGGATTAGACGCACTTTACCCGCTGAATGTCGTCTGCCTTGTCTGTGCGACTGTGAGGATGACTCATCGAGACTTCTGCTAGTTCTACCGAGACGATCACATTATAGACGACACCCGAAAGCTTAAGGTTTTGTTTTCATTCGACGCCTTTTCGTGGGGAAATCACCACAGATGACGTCAGAAATGACGCTCCAGCAAAAAGAAGAATATGGGGGGGGGGGGAGATGGAGTCGTTCTTTCAACGCCACAAGGTAGACCACCCCCCCCCCCGGCCATCAATTATCTATCAATCGACTTTTAAAACAATTTCATTGGAACATTGGTATAACGCACGAAGACATGGAAGCTAGCATCCACACTGAGTGAGCGAGTGAGGAACTGAGGTGAAGGTGGATGTGTGAAGAAGGGAGAGGAACTGAAGTGAGAAGGGAGAGGGAAGTGAGGCGAGAAGAAAAGAAAGGAACTTTCCCGAACTTGCCGGAAGGCATCCCGTCAACTTTTTTTTAAAATGGCCCAATGACTTCTGAGATATCGACGAAAAAGCGGAAAGCATCCTTAGACTAGGCAATTTTCGCATCATCTCGGCTATATGCGCTGGAGTGTGACGTCAGCGCGCGGAACCAAAACTAGATACATCCAGTTAATGGTATCGCTTCGTCCCCCTGCCTGTGCAGCGATACAGGCCGTTGTCACACCATGGCTAAATATTTCTTGAGCCATAAAGTAGCCTAGCATTTCAAAGTTGTTTCTACACTGGTTCGTTTTTAATTATGAACAATCATTCTGAAACACAGCTCGCAAAATCTCGCTTGAAATTAATGGTCTGAAGTCCGATCCATTTCTCAGGGGAGGGGAGGTGGCTTGTGGAAAATATATTTTCCGCAATATCTGCCTTACCTCTCTTTCTATATTAATTTGACGGGACTTCTGGTTTAAAAAAACTACAGCGTCAGATTAAAAGTCAAAAGTCAAATCCCTGAAGTTTTCTTTCGATCTTTCAGCTGTATTATTAGCATTGCTTAGGCACTCGATAAAAGAAATCGAACTCAGATTACCTATTTGTTGCTTTCAAGTGCACGCGTGTATATGTGCGCGTGCGTGCGACCGAGCTTGCATATGGGGTTGGTTCAGGCTTAACAGAGGATAAATGGAAGAAAACTGGCGGTCGTTTATGTTACTGTAAGCTTTCTGAGATGTCAAATGTGGAGATGCGCATACACGTGGGGTTGAGAGGGGGTGATCCCCAGCTGCAGTCTGAAAGAGCGAATCTTCGCTAAGTTAAAGTATAAAAACCAACCCGTTGCTTGCCAACATTAGATAAATATTTAACGTTTATTTGTGATTTATTGCGTTCGTTAAGGAGTTTGTGAAGGAAGAAGAGTTCTTGGGTTATCTGATAATTAAGATCGACTGTTAATGAACGAATGGAAGCACAGTTCCCTCCCCAGATCTTCGCCAGAGACACACACATAGCGTGCGTATTATAATTAGTATATTGTACACACCTCTTTAGTACAGTGCTGTTACTTCCCACACACTTTTTCGTATCTGGAGTGTATTATGCGGGCAATCTCAGTTCGTTTTGTAACAGGGTCGAGCGGTAGCGGGTCTGTTACTTTCTTAATTGTGGAAATGGCTCTATCACCCTTCCACTCTGGACACAGCAACAAGTCGTCTTCACAGCTCCATGTAAACTTTTATTCTCCCTCACATCACTGTGAGAGCCCAGCAACTAAAGGACGAGCGACTGACTCGAAGCTCGCACTCTGAATCCACTACTCCAATCAACTCTGACTGAACTGGTCGCGTCTCGCTCTTGTTACCCACGCTCCCCGCACATTGTCGCTGACCTTTTGCTCTCGCCTCCCGCTGACCCTCGGGTCCCCCTTTGTTCTAGAGCGACCCTGACCCCCTTATGACTCTAAGTTGCCCTACCATTCACTGGGGAAGCCTGGTCGCACCTAGATTACGTCAAAGGGTTATGGTGGCCTCGGACAGTGAGTCCTTGGCCATTCCCTGCACAGATACCCTTTGTTTCCCACTCTTGAGTAACAGACGACCAGTAAAGTGCATGATGCTGCTATCCACGCCGTGCCGACTAACAGGGAGTTCAGGGGCTGGTCGGGCGGACGCCAGGGTGTTACGTAACCACCACCCGGCTACAGTTTATTTATTACAGACGTAACCAACTTAGACTAGTTGCTGGAGGCGTGATGGCTTTTAAACACAAAAATACTGTTAGGAAAAAAAGAGAAACTCAAGAAGACCGAGTTAACATGCTTGCCATGTGTGAAATGCAGCAAAAGGAAATTAGCCACCGTCCTTATGGTGGTGGTGGTGGCTGGTGACGGCGGCGGTGGCAGCAGCATCAGCAAAGAAAGAAGAACAGAATGAAGAGAATGAAAGTCAAGGTCTTCTCATCACGTGATTAACAGCTCATCGCGTTGTAAGAAGCTAGGTCGGCTCGTAAACTATTCTGGACGATTGTTCCACTTCCAGTGTCTTTTTCCCCTGGAGCAAGAAACCTAGCAATGCTTTTACAACCTCGCTAAAAAAATTCTCTCCAATTTATGCTCATTTGGATGAGCAAAATTCACCATGCACTTTAGCAAGAAGCTTGGAAGAAGTGGTACAGTGAAATAAAAACAAAATCGTTGAAGACATGAAGAAGGTAAACGGCCATATATTAAAAACAGAGTGAAAGCGCGCCATTTTTCTTTCGTTTGCCAGGTCGCACGTGCTTTGTGCCGTGTAACAGCCAATAAAATTCGCATACATCCTGCCTGGCCACCTTTGGCTGCGCGCGTATCCCGGGATGACGCGATCCCCCCCCACCCTCCATGCACTCAAGATCGTTTTATTGCGCATGCGTAGCCTTGGGCTGACCAAAGAGGTCAGAACGTATTTGCTCTTTTGTATACCACAATCAAGGAATGGACAGATCTTGGCATTTCAGCTCTGCTGCAGATAGCAGAAGCCAGACCAGGACGGCAGATTGTCAGACGCTGCATCCCGCATCTCCCCTCTACGACCTTCTAGGTCAGGGAACTGAGATGAGATGACATCATAATTATGCTGAAGAAACTGGTTCCTTTGGTAATACCAACCCACTACAGATTTACTCGCTTTTACTTACCTTTCAATAATACACTTTAGGCTTCAAACGGCCACCAAAAATCTTGCTGCACCAGAAGGAGAAAGCGGTCGGGGAGGGGGTGAGACTACGACGCGCATGTTCCCTGCCTTGAGCACACCAGGAGAAAAGCTTGTGCTGTTCTGTTAGTCTGCCTGCTTTTGCGCGTGAAGTGGTTTCTCGTCAGGTCAGGTGCCATCACGTGTAGAGCAGTGCTGGTTCTTGTTAACGGGCAAACGCTAACTCCAGCCTCGCGCATGCCTTCTGAGGTGGAAGTGAGGAGCTCCATTTCTCGGATTGATTTCTGTGTAAGAAGAGCTAGCGTGGAAGGAAAAACAACCAGTTCGTATCGGCGGGGAAAGAAATTTGGGCAAAACTACCGGAAATGTGGAAATCGACGCCAGCTGCACTCAATAATCTATGAGGCTTAATGCGGTGCAGCTATATTGTTTTAAGAGCGGACTGACGTAAGGGATCGTGTGTGTGTGTGTGAGCGCGCGCACGCGCCTACGTGCATGTACGAGCGTGTGAGCATGCGTGTCGTTGGAAGGGGGTGTTGGAGGGTGATGCAGATCGAGTAGCAGACATGTCCCGCTGAGCGGTCAACAATTCTACACAAGCAAAACAGTCGAAGTGGGAGGACATGAACAAAAACAAAGGACGCACCAAGGGTTAACTGCGAAATCTCCGATCCTACGAAGTCCTTGGGGCACGATTGTCGGCATCAACCGTTACCACTGGCAATAAAATTCGAACTCTAGCTGTCATTCACGTGCCGTGAAAAAAGTAAGGTCTGTCCCAGGATCATTTCAACATTAGCCATTATCAAACGAAATTTAGAGATATTTACTTATAATAACACTAAACTTTATACGTGTACATTTCCTTTTAACATGCTCACGTTTGTGACGGTGGCAAGAGCCGATAAATCATTGCAGCTGCGTAAGCAAGCCGGGTCTGTATTTGTCAAGTTGAAGTTTTATTCCACGACTAAATAGAATCATGTACTCAGTGTGCAATGTAAAAAATGCAGCCTGCAAATAGCAATTATATTAAGCGCCTTCTCGTCTATACCAGCTGGTTGGATCGTCTTTCGAATCAAAAAGCTGTATAAGCTACCTTCCAATCCACATGCTCTCAACCAAGCAGCTGCATAAGTACCCTCTCATCTTAGAAGCGGTACACATAATTAGCCTTCTCTCCAATATATTCCACATATCTGTCCAGTGTCTTAAACATCTACGGAGTTGTTACATAGTGTCTTCTTCATATGGCATCCATCTTCAGCATCCTGTAAGGCTAGAAGATTCTAGCTGGTAAAAAGCTCTCAGCATGGCAGTTCCCTGCAGGCCTACCTCGTATCAAATTGTTCTTTTCTCAGTCTAGCATTTGCCTCAAGTGTTCTGCATGTCTAGCCCCTTTATGCAGTAATACGCTTTTTCGATCGCTGCGGTAGCTTCCCTTTCGCTTTGTTATTTATTTTTACCATTCTCCGTTTGTTAACTCTAATTCTTTCAAAAAGAATTCATTCGGTAACCTTTGTATCGTGCGTTTATATATCGAGACATCGAAAATTAAAAGTTTTAAAAATTATTTTTCTTGAATAATGCTTTCTTGATGTTTTTGTTCGCAAGAATCGTGTATTTTTCCCCCTATGACTTTACCGCAGAATCAGCAGTCTTTGGCAGTCACTCTTCGTTTCCAAGACACAGTCGCAAAGCAAGAAGACACCACCCCAGATCGTACATTGGGTTCTCGTCTGCCATTCGCCACCCGCAGATCTGTAGTTCCCACAAACCTTCGTATAATTTATGCAACCCCCTTCCTCCTTTCATGATTCCCATCACGATGTTGTTTTTCTCTAAATGTTCCTTCCGGGCTTGAAAAATCCCATTTGTAGCGGGAAGCGACCGGTTTTTTGGGGGAGGGAGGGACCAGAGGTCTGCACGAAAATGTAACCTCTCTTATCCTCACAGGTCTCTAGCTGCAGCAGAGGATGAGTAGGGCTAGCGCTGTTTTCTCTCCTCCCATGAGCCGAGCTGCAGAATGGGACGTGAAAGGAAAACAAAATAATCCTCCCTTGGTTGCAGAGGGAGAGAGACAGATTATGGTGCTTGTGTGTGTGTGTGCGCGCGCGCGTGTGCCTGCGTGCGTGTGTGCGGGTTAGTGTGTAAAGGTCGCTTTGATTTTAATAACGCAAAGGGCGGCAAAAGAAACAAAGGACTTATAAACACAAGCATACATCACAAGCATGCGCACGCATACATGCACGCACGCACGCACGCACGCACGCACGCACGCACGCAAACACAGACGACTACTTTCAAGCAAAGACTTATTCCAGCTAGCAACGAAAACGACAGGAACGATCAAGACCGTTACAGCTCGATGTCTCCCGCCTATAGCCTACACGCCGAGGGCAAAAATCAAAGAGCTAAGGCCCGCGCTGAATGCGCGGCTGGGACGTCTTACGACCTGCCGAGTTCGGATGGCCGGGGTTTGGAGAAACATCATCAGAAGATGGACGGAAGATCTGGGGCAATGAAAAGGAAACATCAAAAGCCGTCCCTTTCATCGCTCGGCGGGTCATGGATGGAAGAGGCATCGGTTGAACGCCAGAGTTTAGGAATTATAGTTTCATACACGTTTCTGCGAAATCGCCTCATGTTATCATCACATGCGCTTATGTGTCTCGCATGTCCGTTAAGGACAAAGGCGCCGACCAACTTTATGGATCGTCTGGCAACAACGTACACATCAACGGTCTCAAAAATTGACCTCATAGGCTAGTGAGGCTGGAACGTTAAACTCAAGTTGCTTACCAACTTTTGGTTGGGTGAATGGAATACGAAGCTTGGGGAGAAAACCCCAAAGCTGATACAGACGAAGGTATTTTTGTTTTGTTTATTATTTATTTACAGTCTCGCAAACCGCCCTCTTGTTGTACCATATAGGTCATCCCCACCCCAATCCTCACAAGAAGCAATTGCAAACATCTGACGTACTCATGTAGCGCTTGACTTTTAATCAGGTCGATTGTTTTTCTACGGTCTTTCGGCGCGATTTTGCCAGAAGTCCAGATTTTGCCAGAAGCCCATATTTTGCCAGAACTCCAGATTTTGCCAGAAGTCCAGATCTTGCCAGAAGAACTGTTACAGGAAGGATAGTTAGTTCGTTCTGTCGGGTCTAGGATGGCACATATGCAGATAATATGTATCATACTAGGTCAGGTGGGTACAGAAAGCGGCAGCACTCTTCCTGTCATCTGTTGCATTCTCTTGGGGCTGACAATGACAAAGACGATGACGATGACAAAGATAATTCCACGGCCGAATGTCGCAGACGATTTAAATGGTGTGTATAAAATATAGATAGTAAAACATTCATCTTGGATCAACGGAGTAAGCATCTTAATATCCGATAGGACAGTGGATAGCACTTTCAGCCCCAGAAAGATACGAAGATAACAAAACACGACAATCATAGTGAATAGCGTATTCAAATAGAACTTTATTAATTATAAGAATTTGACTCCTGCTGGTATGGGATTTGAACAACAATAATCAAGCGGGTAACAGAAACCATGTAACAGGACTCGTCGAGTTCGTTATTTTGAAGGGAATAGGGTTTGGCGTCAGATTTAGCGATATATGTTTTAACAGTGGACATGTGCTCGTTTATAAGATCCGTAACAAGATCAGTAGTGTTATTGGGATTAGGTACTGCCGCAATGGGACTCGCTATTTTTTTTGACATGACGAGATGAGATCTATTTTCGTTTGGTAAACGAATATTTCCAACCAGAACCATTCGGCAGTTGCAAGAACTATAGCGCCAAAAGTTTCTTACCCTCCCGTAAATGTTCAGGAGCTGATAGTAAAATGTGAACAGCATTGCCAAACAAATGTAAAGAATTAAAATAACTTCATCCAGGGGTCACCACACCCACAGTCACAAGAGAGTTCGAAATGTCTCTCTAGTAAGGCTTGGGTAACGCCCTGCGCGTGTCCGCTGTATCGGCTCACCGAGACCTAAGCTAGGCTAACCGAGACGCTAAAACCGAAATGGCCGTCATGATGCAAGCGCTCTTTATCGAGCCGTTTGAAGAGCCGGAAGACGAATTGCTGTGACGTGGGAGCATGACACTTACTGCAGCTTTGCTCCACCGCAAACCGACATAACCATTCCTCGCGTGGAAGGGTGTACGGGTGTTGTGCCAGCTTTTATGGCGATTTTTTTTTGTTGGCTGGAACCCTGGCTTCTTCTGATGCGTTATTGGTGTCCCGCGCGCCGCTGCCCAAATACCCACAGCCCCTCCTCTCAGCGCAAAAAAGAACTTTGATTTACAAACCCAATTTCGTTAAGTGCATCAAGCGGACGTTTACTTGTGGTTGGAGCTTTACATCTGAATCATAAACTGACCATTAAAGCTTAGCGTAGAGAGTGTTTGGGCCATCTTTCAATCTGCGAACGCTGCTTGTATCTCTTCGTCCGCCATTTTGAAATTGGAAAGCCTTGGCGAGCTAAGCGTACAGCAGGTTCCCTTAATGAGGTCCTAGGAGTATTATCGTGCCGTGCGAGAAACTTGGTTTGGTTTGTTGTTGGTTGCTTAACGTCCCGCCGTATACCGGGCGCACACAGGACGGTGGAGTATAAGGAGGTGGGAGTCGGGGTGGGGTCCTATTACTTAACTATACACTGAAAGAACCACCAGACTGATGGCTGCAGTAAGATGGCCAGTGCGGACAGGCAGTTTAATGTGCGGGGAGATGGCCGAATGGAATCTGCACAATTTTTAACTCCAGGAAAAAAAATCCTTGACCACATCTTGCTTCGAACCAGCAACCCTTCTCTGCTAGTCCGCAGCTCTCCCAACTGAGCTTTCCAGACTCCCGCGCTAGAAACCGAGGAAGGCAAAGAACACGGTGCCTACTGGCAAACGATCGCATGCCCGAATCAGCCTGATCTCATGACAATCGTATTTGGAATTTTTATAGTTCACAAAGCTTAAGGGACTCAGTAACTGCATACTTCCCCCTCCCCCTAAATTAATTTACTTTCGGAAGCCCGCCACAATTGGAACCCTAGTAACGAGACGACGCCACTGCAGGTTCTATGCCAAACACAGTTTCATTTGTCAAAAATACTTTTCATACCTTGGCTGAACAGTAGAGTCTTGATCGCATTTGAAACCAAAGCTCGATCAGTCAGCTAACGTGTTCTGTCCTGTCGAATCCACCGAAGGTAACTGTCCTTAAAACAGTAACGCGATCAGGGCACATGCTGTGCCCTTGTCAGGAACCCTGTAAGTTTTCTGGAAAATGATACTACGCACGCAAGTCGTGGAATGTGAAATACTGGAAATTACATCTGACCAGGCAGTCCGAAAAATAACATTATTTTAAAACTCAGTAATTTTGCTGGCACGACAGTTTGACATTAAACCGATAGCTAAGAACCCTACATCTTGTAAAGCCTGATTAGTTTTAAGCTAGAGATTGTAAGCCGCGTGAAAAGTGTGTTCAATTAACCTTTTTTTAAAAAAAGAGGGAGGAGACCAGAGAGAGAGACGTGAGAGAAATAGAGGGAGTATGGATTGAGAGAGGAAGAAAGGCAGTAGAAGAGAAAGGAAGAGACACGGCCTAGCAACCAACATAAAATGTGTTCTGTCGACCATCTACAGCTTAGTTCTAAAGGGTAAGGAAAGACAAACTGAAAAAAACCACCCCCACGAAAACCCCCCAGACACTTTCATCAGAAAATTCCTGTTGATACAGACAAGAATTCTTGCCACAAACCAGAGTCCCTTGTTGACACAGTCAATGCTCTACTGGCTGAAACAAACCAGAAATTGTGTTTTGACACAAACCAGAAATTGTATTTTGACAAACCAGAAATTGCCGTAGACATTAACTAGAACTTGCCCCTTTACTCAAACAAAAAATTGTTCTGATGTTTCCAACAGCTG
>SMGT01011400.1:39887-72074 GCA_004794575.1 Lanistes nyassanus
TTCTTGCAAAAACAAAACTGTATTGACCAAGTTAGTGAAATTTGTAAAAATACTTCTTAGTAGAGTACATTAATGTATAGATGAATATGTGCCTATTTTTTTTGCGTGTGGGTACGTCTGGTTGAGTGATGGAGCGTGTTATTTGTGTGTTTAATTAATCATTGATTTTGCTTATCAATATATGCATATCCTCATGCCAGGTGAATTTATGATTGATGTTTTTTTTTTGTTTGTTTTTTTGACAATTTTTTTTCATTTTTTCTGAATACCCCCTGAGGGTTAAAGAATAAAGAAACTTGAAACTTGAAACTTGGCAATGAATGGTAAGTACATATCCTCTATTCAGCTGTACTTTTCTTAGCATTAGTCATTGGATTTAGTTTCGTTTTATTTGGCTTTCCGCAAAATTCCTGAGAGCTGTACCCTTTTAAGGGCTTTGAGTTTAGACTCATTCTTCTTGCCAGATGTCGACTTCTTGCAGATATGCTATCTATAGGCAACAAGACAACTTGGATATAATTAGTGTCATTCTCTAACTCTTTGGTCGTGCTTGCTTGGCGGCAGCGTACCTGTTCGTGTGGAGCTGGGTGCGTGTGTGCGTGTGTGCATGTGAGAGTTGTGTTACAAGTCCTTACTTTTTTCTTGATAGATTTATGTCAATGGACAGAGAAATTGTGAATCTTAGGACACTGGTATTGCACGTTTTTTGAAAAACCTCTTTCATCCACACATTCATCAGTCCGAAGAAACAACAATATAACAATAAATCCACTAACCCCAAAAATTACATCGTTCAGAAAGAAACGCCCATTTAGGAATGTATTTCAACAAAATGCCCAAGGGTGACAGAGATAGCTTGCAGGAAACCCGAGTCGGGTAACGACCGCGGCCGACGGAAGTTCCAGACGCAGCAGTCCATGGCCCATAAACTTCGGGGCCCCTGGTCCTATTGTCAGGCCCCCGAAAAGGATTCCTGTCGAGAACTGGACACTCTTCTCTGCGTCCACCGCTGCTGATGTACAGCTGCGTCTGGACAGAGAAATGCGGAGGCTGAACAAGGGAGACAATGAGTAATTTCGTGGACACTCCAAAGTGGCGCTGGGTAAATGGATAGGTAGGGCAATAGCGAAGGGAACGGCGACTGAAGACTGAGTGTTCTTCCTGGCGCTGAGACAGAAAAAAAACCCCCGACAGGCTGAATGAAGATGTAAATGGTTGTTGCGGCCAGATGATCGCGCTCAGACAGCACGAGGCATATCTGTCACACACACACACACACGTAGTCCCACAAAGGTAAAGGTTCTCCGACGACTGTCTTAGGTCGTAGGAAGGTGGGGGTGTATGAGACCCCCCTCCCAACTATTCTGTGGGGCAACATCGCGATGGCTGTGCCCATTTCCTTTCCCTCCCTGGGTTACCTTCGCTGACCCGTGGGTCAGGTGCCCATTTCCAGCTGGTCAACTAGAGGAAGTGTGGTGCCACCCACGGGGATCGAACCTTCGTGTTTGGAGGTCAGGTCTCCAACCACTGTTGCCATAAGCTTCCTATGCAGCCCAATAAAGCAGTAAAAGACATTTTTGAAAAACATCTCAAAACAATATGTGCGCATAATGTTTATCGTTACGAGATGCAAAGGAGGGGAAAATGCAGAAAGGAAGAAAAAAGAGAAAAGAAGGAAAGGACAAACGAAAATGGAAAGGAAGAAAGAGAAAAAAGAAAGAAGGAAAGAAAGAGAAAGCACGACTCCCCCACCCCAATTAAAAAAGCCATGTTCTTCGATTAGTTTTGAAAAATATTAACGAATATTATTTTAAGCAAACAATGCGTTTTGTGCTATAAACTCTAATAAAAGCATCTGTACTATATCAGTTCAGTTAAGACGCTTGATGAGCGTAACGAGAATAGGTTTTTTATTTTTTCCTTTTAATCATCTGTATAACTGAGCTCCATAGAATAATAGTGTATAGTTGAAAAGATTTTAAATAAATTTTGTAAAAACACAAATACACAAGACCCGAAGCATCCACAAACCCTCTTCGTCTTACCCTCTAGCTCCGTGCTCAACAATTGTCTTTAAGACATTTTAAAACACTTACATAATTGCTTGCACCTGACAGTTTATGTAAGGTTAAAAGTCTAATCGTTACACTGTATGAATTCTAGGGAAACATGAACTGCGAGACGCCAAATTTTCGAGGAAATGTCACGAATGAGGAAATAATGGGGAAAGGGAAGAGAATGGGGCTGGGGGGGGGGGGTGAGGAGGCAGGGTGGATGGAAAGAAGAAATGTGCGCGTAAGAATCTGTTAAAGGATCTGCGTCTCATTCACCTCGGAAGATATTTCCACCTTTCCTTTGCGCTGGCACATTGCTCAAGCAATCTCACAGCAATCTTTGATACTAATACCGATAATATTTCACAACAGAGGCAGAGCAGCTCTCAGAGTGGTGCAGGACATTACCGCAGCAACAATGGCGATCAAATTTCCAATCTGCCTGTGTTATTGTTACCGTTGTTGATAAAATGCTGTCAGAGACAGCGGTTGTATGCCGACGTCACAGGGACGTAGCCACGAAGGAACTAAGACTAACTACTTGTTCGTGCAAACCCTGTGCGTGCTTACGTGTGCATGTCTGTTTGCATGCGTGCGTGTGTGTGCATATAGGGGCGTACAGCTGCGTGTATATATGTGTGTAGGTTTGTTCGTGTGCGCGCGTGTATATGAGTGTGTGCGTCTTACGTTCGTGTGTGTGCATGCGTCTACTTGTGCATACATGTGTGTGTGTGTGTGTGTGTAGATGTACTGAGGAGAAGATTAAAGATATGCTGGCATTTACTACAGTGTCATAAGTGAACCAGCAGACCTGCTCTATAAAGGAGACCGCCATTTTAAATAATCTGAATGGTGTCAACACAATACCAGTTCACTTCCAGGACTACACAAATTAGACACGCACCCTCTTGCCATCACGCTCACACCTAAGTAAGCATGTACGTACACACACACCCACACACATTCATAAGTGAACCGGTACGGTGCAACCTCCCTGCTGTAGTATACTTCGGAGCTTCGCTCAAAACGTTTAGTTATAGAGCTGGAGTTATAAGTTGGAACTTGCTTTCCATCCCTCACCTCTGAGCCCCAGACCTCCCTCCCTCCCTCGCTTCCACTCCATGGGTCTATAGTCCTCTGTGAGTGAGTGCTACGTGACCTGTCATGAACTTTATCGTCTGCTACCGCCATCAGCATCTCGTGTTCCCGTTTCAGAATGATTCGATAAGAGAGCCTAGAGCGCCTGTTTCCATCTATCTTCAGACTTTTGGCTCCCGACTCCTTAGATAAAAACTTTCAATCCTGACCTTAACGGGTTTAAATTTTGCAGAGAGCGATTACTTTTCCATAAATCGGCCGCTTTTCCCCTCTAATTGAAATAAAATACTCTGGAGAGAACGCGTTCCTACATTTCTTTTTTGTTTTCAGGCACCGCAGCTGCCGCAGTTGAGGAGGACGCTGTGGGAGATGCTGCAGCTGTTTACACAGATGGTCGTCTTATGATAGAGAAGTACGTGTGAAATGAATAGAGCTTTCAAACTTACTTTGATGCACAGCTACAGTTCTCTACAGGTGACGTAGATTGAGCAGCAGCGCTTCAAAGGCAGCAGAAATCAGGATTTTCTTTCCTGACAAAAAGCATGTTGAAAAAAGCGTATCGGTGTGTATATGTCTGAGGGATCGACAGTCTGCTTTATGGTGAAAGGAAGGAAGGAAGGAGAAAGCGATTGAAGGAAGGAAAGAAAGAAGAAAGGAAAGAAGGAACTTAAGAAACGAAGAAGTGGCGAGTGCAGACAGACGAAGGCATAAGACGGATGACGAAGATGATCCGGAGGGTTAAGAGGGACGGAGGGTTAAGAGGGACGGAGGGTTAAGAGGGACAGATACAGAAGGAAGACAGAGCGGAACGGATAGAGAGATGATGGGAATGAAAACGAACGTTTTCGCCATACACAGATGAAGCTAACACAGGGTCGAAGAAATAAAATGTAGTCACCGTCAGCAGTTCTCATTAAACCATCACTGCATGACAGTTTGGAAGCCACTGAAACACGTTAAAGTGTGAATTAAATGCATATCTGGGATTGGACGAGCTGAATGAAACAAAGCATTTCTAGGCAGCAACGTTCATTCAGAAAAAAAAAAACGAATGGGAGGGGAGGGCTTCATGATAGGATGGATTTAGTACGGTATTACTGCTTCTGTATGCGAGCTTATGGATCGCAAAGAGAGAATTCGAAATAAATAAATGTCGGCAATGTTTAGTCAATGGCTATACACTACGAACTCGAGACGAACACAAACACAAACATACTTGTCTCTCTCCGCAAAGAATAACGCTGACTGTCAGTCTAGATTACAGCGCCACCTCGGTGCACAAACAATGCCCGAGATCAGAATCGACTCGAGGCTGACGCACAAAAGTATGTTCCTTTTTGTTATTGGTGTTTCTTGGCGCAAAAGTTTGGCTGAAAAAGACAAGGCAGTGTTTACCTTTTGTTGTCTATGTTCGCGTTGCTGCATCGTAGTTTCTGTTATTCCGTCTTTCTCTGGTTTCGCTTATTATTTTGTTATATATATATATATACGGTCATAGAAATCACCGATGTTGTCTGATCGAGACCATATATGTCTAGCAAAACTGGAAGGGTCAGTGTCACAAACTTTTCAGACAAGGCACTCCAAATTCGGGGCGTGAGCGGAGTGTCCTGTCCAAGTCTGAAATCGTATTCTATAAATCACGTTAGCAAAGAGAACGGACATTAGACATGTAGTGCTTTGTTCGTAAGAATGTACACGCAGCGGATAGTTTGAAATCGCTGCTGATGTTTTTAAAAAATGCAGTTTTTGTTTAACTTCGTTTGTGGCTGTCAGGAACGCCTAGTATCAGTGTACACATTTGAAAAGAAAAAGAGGGAAAGGGGGAGTTCAACAGCAGGTCAGCCAGAGCTTCGGCTGTTAAAATTTAAGACTGTTTCCGGCGTTTTCACCTCGGGTTTTAAGAATAAAATGTACTGCGCAATTTCGAAACTGCTGAACCATTGGAGACAAAATGTCCTTCAAGTATAAAATATCATGGGACTTGACATGGCCTGATCAGAGAGTATACTAGGGCACCTCGAAATTCGCTTGTTCACTTATAGCCTACACCTGGTAGAAAATATCTAAAAATCGTTGACGTTAACTAGCCCGTGGTCAGCTGTCAAAGGTGACTGAGCCTTATAGCAATAAACTATAAAGTATAGTAGCGAAATCGAAGCAGGGATAGGATTCAAGTCAGAGAAGTTGAACAAGAGTTAGCAGCAGCGGAATTCTGTTGTTCGATGTACCTCCCCGAGTGGAATACATTTTTAGTAATTGTTACAGAGTCGATGCTCTGGCAGTTGTTTGTGGTATACTGATTTCGCGTCCGCTAGAGGGTCTGGGCTAAGGAGGGAACACTTAGACCGCGTAGAAATCCGCGGATTTGCCGAGCTTGTCACTGATTCCAGAGAGCCGAACGACAACGCACTCATGTTAAGAAAAAAGATCGACACTCTTCCTTGTTGTCTGCATTAAACGTCACGTACGAACTGTAAGAACAGATAGACACTTGTGATCGTTGTCTGCATTGTAAAGTTAGAATACTGGTACACGGCCATGTATACACTTATTTAAAAGAACTGATTGAAAAAACTTTCGTTAAGTCTTCGACAACCACGACTTGACCAGTGAGCCGTATCATCGCCGTCTTTAGTTTTATCGCCTGTCTACTGTATCATCGCCCGTCTTCAGTCTCATCGCCTGCCTGCTGTCGTCGCTTGTCTACTGTATCATCGCCATCTTCCGTAACATCGCCGTCTTCATCTTCGACCTCCATTTCTCAACTCTTTTTGTTGCCACGGATATGTGTGCCACAAACGTTAGGAGTGGACTGTTATGGAGTCGTGTCACATGAATTTGTTTTGAGCGGAACTGTATGTCACGTTGTGGAAGGTTTTCACAGCGCTATTGTTGAGAATTTCATTCTTTTATTGCATGTTCACATATTATTGTAACTTTTCATTCAAGAAAGTTGACAACGTTAGTTACGTAGAGAAAGTACGTAGAGATAGAAGTGGATACGTCATTTTTAATCATCAAAACACGTAAGATTCGGACTTCTTTAGCCAATGAGTAGAGAGGAAAAGATAGGTCACGTGGGGAGCAAAAGGATTTTGGGGAGGTTTTAACGCTTTTCGTGAGTCTAGTTGGAGGCAGCGAGATCAGACGTGTTATTAGTTTAGTGAAGCCGTGTAACGGTCAACCGTTGCTATACGTTCCTCGCTGTGGGCTAGCCCCGTTTAGCAACTTAGCGAATAGTTAGTGGTTTAACTGAATCCGCTTGTTTCTCGTCGTGGGAAGTGATTGTGCACTTCCACGGCGAGATATTTGTCAACTTTCTCCTTTTCCAAAAGAGACAAGAACGTTGTTAGGCCATTGGTGTGTAGAGGACCTAACTGCGTAAGCGGACAGTGATGTTTCTTCATGTTCCGGCTACCCGACACTGTAGTCTAGTAAAGTAGTATACGAGGGAGCAGCCCTGGAGAACATTTCCGCTAGTTGTGGTCAAGCGTTCCTCTAGATCTGGGATCTACGAGGGGCAAGGAGTTTACCCTGTGACAGTTGGTCAAGGACTCTCCAAGGTTACCAAACCGAACTCTTTTCTACATCGTATATCAGTCCGGGAATCCACACGAGAACCAGGTCGGACTGCTGCAAAACTCTGTCGAATGCGTCGCTGTTCTTCAGACCGTCTTCGACTCTGCATTCTGTTCTTCCCTGGATCTACGCTCCGCAGATCGAACTGTGCGTTTCTGCAATCCGAAGTCTACTGCTATAAACTGACTTCTTCCGTACGGACTGCGTCTGTGAACAACTGTTGAGTGTAAAAATAAAGTTCGCTGTCGATTCAGTTCCTGACTGGATTATATATATCCACTGCAAGTAGTTTCACGAATTGTATTAGTTAAGTTGTTCTGGGTTTACATCTCTGTCTGTAGTGCGACTCGTGACACACCTCATGCAACTACTACTACTAGTACACACACACACACATGCTTTTATATCTTACATCTTTGTTCACCTTCCACTTTCCTTTCTTTCTTATCCCTTCTTGTTCGTAGTTCAATAAATGTGTTGAATTATCTGGTCGTGTCCCTTTTGATTGAAAAGGGGGGGGGGGTTAGCTTTGGGGACCTCATTACTTCTCTCTTCCCCAAACTCCAGCTCACCCGATAAAACGCTACACTGTATACGGACAGTAACTCTTATTTCGTCAGTAGAAAACCGTTATTTTGGACTGTGTGACTGAGTGTACGGAGGGATATATCTGGTTAGTGTTTCGTGGATTATTACGTTTACAATAAGTGCTTCTTAAATTCTTTTAAACATTCTTATCTGTGTACTAGTAAAGATGGAAATAGATCCCCACTTGTATTTGTTTCTGAGTGACTCAGCGTCTAAGAAATTTGAACAAGAACACGCATTCGCACATACATCACACGTTTTATTAAATTAAATCTCGTCTCCTATCTCTGTTTATGAAAGGGACCGGGGGCCCGCAACATTATAACGCGTGCTTGCCATTGATACAGAGGGTAGTGGGTTCGGATCCCATGTCCGTCACACGTACTTTCTCGGTACCTGTTTAGACGGCTGGCTGTCTGGGTTTTCTCCAGCCCGGCAACTCGGTAATGTCCTTCCGCTTCCTTCTCGTCCCAGTACCCTTTGCTAACCCCTCCCCTCCTTCCTCCAGTCGTGGGAGGACCTTCGTTGCTGACCTGACTTTCAACATCAATCAACCAACACGCTGTGCTTTGTGTGTGTGTGTGTGTGTTGGGGGAGAGGGGGAGAGGGGGAGAGGATGCACTGTTCGTCAAGAAGAACCAGAACCTCCACGTCTTTCCCGACAAAACTAGCGCAGGGCTTACCCCAACTCCTTGAAATCGACCGAAGAATTTTTGTTAAAAATGTTGTTACGTGCGGTAATGATGAGAGCTTCGCTTTGCTTTCACAAAAATCTAATATTTAGGCCATTGATTGTTTCCTGTACCAAAGCAGTAACTGCAAAGGAATTTTTTTGCATTGCCAGACAATAAAAAAAAAAGGGGGGGGGGGTTGAGGGTTGAGTACCCAACCACCTCTGCAAAAAAAACAAAACAAAAAAACTCGTTAACTTTGTACTGAGGCTTTCAACTTGAGCAAGTAACGCTGTACCAACCACGCAAAGCAAACTTGTTATATGTTCAAAACTTAGGTGTCAAAAACTTCCTCTCCCAGTTCAAATTTTCTCAACTTTTTCGATCTCTACCAAAAGGGGCCACTATCTAGTCTGATTTAGGACTCGCGCATTTATCTTTCTGCAGGAAACTTCTTTGATCTTCTGATCCGAGTCATGAGATATATCCTATTTTTGTCGTACATTTTCCTTTGTGTCGTGCAGAACTGTTTTATGCTGTTGACAGAAGAACCACTTTCTTTAATCTCACTAGAGTGTTTATGCCGCTATCAGTTCAATTTTGTATTTTTTATGATTTACTCCGACCTCCAGCACTCCAATTCTTTATCAAAGTCAGACTGGATGCGGTGTTTCTTAGCTATGTCAACACTGGGCTAGGACGACTTCCTATGACGACATTCCAAAACGTTCCTGCAGTCACTTTTAAACTTGTAAATAGTGTCTTGCTATCTGCACTCTCACACGACGCATCACTTTGCTCGCCAGACAAGTACTCGCTCTCAAAGTCGCTCAGCATCGGAGTTTCTTTTCTTGAAACCTGGCGGGAAATTGCATGCTGTCGCGCGTAATTCGAGACCGTCTTTGAAACAAAGCCTGGGCCTTCCTGTTACTTCCAGGGTTGCTCTCCCTTTAATGGACGCACGGGCGCAGGAGGACCAGAATTGTAGGAGGGGATAAAAATCACGCTGAAGTACCAGCGTCATCTTTTCATGAAATGTAAGACCTTGTCTGGCGCGTAATGATAAGTAGCCGAGAAATAGTAACCAACCTTTTTTTAACAGGCAGGCTTTTTACTGTAGTTTTAGTTCTCGCGCGCTCTTTTTCCTCCTCTCTCAAGTCTTCCTCTCTTGTCTCGGAAGAAGGGCAGGTTGGGCTGATGATGTTTGTCCTTGTTTCAGAGCCGTGTGTAGGACGAGACCATAATCATCTCAAATAACTGTGATAGCTGTACGGATGACGAAAATGACGATAACGATCATAATGCAAATAACGACTGGGTCACGTGGTTTTCAGCCTGCATGCACCTCATGCGATGCTATTACTCATTTGCTGTGGTATTTTCTCGTTTCCCCTAATAATCCCCTGCTCCTTTTAAAAACTTTGAGAGCGATGGTAATTTAATATTCTTATCGCAACTTATCATCTCCCTCAATTTTTATTTTGGAGATGCTGGACCGTAACTGCATCTTTTAAACTTCTCACTTACCCGCCGTTGGGTTCAACCTCCAGTTGAATCATGTGCGACTGCCTTTATCGTACATAACGTGCTGCTGCAACTGCAGCCGGAACGTCCCTCAACAGCGCTGCTGTTTGGCGGTGAGATGTACATCACATTGTCGGAGCAAACAAAGATGTAGTTATCGGAGATAATATTATACTGAAGCGTCGTATAAACAATGCCCGCCTGTCGCATCTCTGGTAAAAGATGTAATCGCCCTGTCGCTGCTAGCAATGAAAAATGTACAGGAAAGAGGACAAGACAGGGGAGTGAATTCGAAATGACCAGGCTGCTCTCCCTTGTGAGACGCTCGCGAAGGGCGCTTTGCTTCCTGTCGGGACAGGAAAGGGAAATGAGTTTTTCTTTCACAGACATAGCTCGACTGTTGTTTTCTATGTATTCTGATTTTTTTTCTCCCGGAGAAGGGGTCAGCGCAGCAATTTACTCTACTCTGAGTCCAACTGTCTTCGCGGACGCAAGGAGACCAGGAGATGTTTTGTACAAAGACTGGACTGAATTGATGGAGGACGTTGCCGCTCCAAGAAATCAGAGGGACGGCTGGAGTCTGGATACAATGTGAGAAAAACTACGAAGGCCAATGAATGACTGGAAGCATTGACCGATTGCTACATGCCTCGGGCAACATGCTGAGACAAAAGGTAACAAAACAAAGTGTCCCGCGCGCCCAGGTCTAGAATTGCAACATCACAACACAGCACTAAGTACACTACACTACATTACCCTAAACACAACGCAATTTATTCTGTCTCTCTCACGTGTTCACACACATGGAGATATTTAAACACATGACTGTAGACACACGTCATAAACACCGAGTCTGACCTTTGACTTTTCAGATTCAGATCACCTTAACCTATTCGTTTTATGAGGTCAACTCCACAGGACCAATACATTTTCGTTTTGTGACGTCGTCCACAGGACCAATACATTTTCGTTTTGTGACGTCACATCCACAGGACCAATACATTTTCAGACCCATGAATAGCACTGCCTCCGGAGAAGAGAGAAAATGGTCGTGTAGGAATAGCAGTAACCACTGAGTCAGCGCGGAATCTCGACACAGGGTGCTCAAGCCGTGCTGCACGACACTGACGGTAAACATCGTGCCCGCGTCACCCCGCAGATGCGCAATCTTGACCTAAAGTCTTTCGCGCATGCTCCAAGTATTACTCTCACAACTGAGGGCGATCTTTACAGATGCGAGGCACGCGAGGCACGCGAGGGACGCACAACCTCGCATCGCTCGCGTGCTTTGCTTCCGTAAAGCTCGCGTCTGCTCTCTGCGCGGGCAGGCAACGGCTGCTAAACAAAACAACAGCTCCTGCAGGCTGGTCCAGTATTTATTAACGGTCGTTCTTGTTCGTACTGCAGATCAGTGGAAAAGCTCCTCCTCAAAGTGAAGAAAGCTGTTTCTTCGTGAGACAAAAGGCAAATTGATGATCACTAGCGAGGAAAACCGCGTGAGGATGAGGGGTTAGGATTTATCAACTTTGTCGTAAGGTCCAAGGTCAAAGTTAAACTGCATGCACCATTTGATATAGGGTGGGGGTGGTGCGGGTTTGGAGATACAGATTAATGCACAATTCTGCACACTCCTAGTAATTTTTTTTCGCTTCTGTAGCTTCGTATGACCCACTATGTGTTTAGCATCCCAGAAAGTGTAACTATAGCTATGCACGCGTGTCCATTTTTCTCACACACGTTTGCATATACACATACCCACACATACAGACAAACACATAGTCAGGGACGCAAAAATTACACACACCCTCTCCCAAATACGCACTCTCTTTCACACATGCGGGCGGCCGCACTCATATTTTTTTCTGTCAGGATACGATAGGCCATCTCTAGCTGCGTACGACGCTTGGCTCCGAGGGCTCGTGCTTTGTGAAGAACATCCTCTCCATCTGCAGCCGTTTTGGTTGTACGTTCGATACCTCACGCTGGCAGTGCCATGCAGCCTCACCAGGGCCCCTGCGTGACACGCCTTTCTGACACTGCGATAACGGGTGCAAGCAACAGGTATTTTGTTTTTCCTAATTCCCTTCCCTGTGCTGGTATAGCATGCTAAGTTGTGTGAGCAACACGTGTCTGCAGAAAAAAAAACCTCGACTGGGTCACATTAAGTACATTTGTGCTTCACGTTACATCTACTACTCCCCCACAACCACCCCAACCCCCCACAAACCCAAATCCCACATCCACAACTAAAACCAAAACAAACGAAAGCAAACCCAGTCCAACCCCAGCCAGTCCAACCCCAGCCAGTCCAACCAAGCCAGTCCAACCAAGCCAAACCAAATGACTTTAGAAGAATCCTTTAAGGACACCAACAGTAATGATGGCATGCTCCTAACAAGCTGAAGACATTCAGTTCCAAAGTTCTATAGAGTTTTAGTCAGAACACCATGCACCCGTTCTCATATAATAATTCTAACATGACTACAACCCGTATTTAAGGGCGTGCGAGGCCTGTATCTGATCTTTGGTTTTGTGCAAACGACAGTTCCTGGCTAGTTTAACAAAGTGTCTACTTTCATGTGAAAAGATTTGGAGTTCCACTGTGGAAGAACAGCAACTGGCTCTCAAATTTTCTTGCAAAGGTGCCAAATTGATTGTTAAAAAAACCCCCACAGCGCTGTCTCTAATTATGGTGAATCGAATATATCTTTTTCCTGAGGATCGGACAGAAGTTCTTCCCCTCTCTCCATGCCAGAGGAAGGGGGTGGGTGGGTATTTGTTGCTTAACGTCCAGTGTAAGCGGCCATCAACAAGGTTTCTGGAGTGACGCCAGTGGAGGCGGGAGGGAACGGAGGGACACAATTATTTTGTTTGACGTTTCTTTAAATGTGTTACAGCCAGTATTCCGTTATAAACTCGTGCGTCAGTATGTGTAGTAATTTTGTACTTTTGTTTTTAATACCTTCCTTTCTCAACACACACACACACACGCACGCACGCACACAAAAGCTGTAGCATGTTACCCTGCAGCTTACTTGCTATAGGACCTATACTGAGTAGGAATACCATGCTACAGGACCTAGTGAGCAGGGGAGGAAGTCAGTTCTAGGAATCTATTCCGTAGATGCGTTGGGGACGCAGAGAAAGAGAAAATGAGAGAATGAGAGCATCTGTGTCTGTTGCTCAACTCTAGGGTTACACTCCACAGGAACAACTGCTACCGGCTGCACTTCCTTGCACTTTTTCGCCTTCACAGTTCAGACCGGCGCCTCACGTCCTGCGACAGGTGGGACAGTACCAAAGTTGTTTACACGAAGACACAAAAAAGGCTCGAGCTTCCAATTATAAGAAGGAAGGGTAACTGCCAGAAGGTCCACCAATCGGAAGAATTTGTTGTGATTTCCGCTGACACGAGCACGCTGCATGAACTGGCGCTGTCTCCGCGTGGCTTCTGCCAAAACAGGTCTCCAGCCGAGTCGGACACGTGGACAAACATGGGAGCCGACTCCAAACACATGACGTCTGCGCTTCCAGTCTGCACGCTATCCTGAATGGGCCGGTCACGTGGTGCCAAGACGCAGTCAGCTTCCTGTTCACCAGTTCTCATTTATGCTGAAAGTTCTCCCGTTTGCTGTCTTTGTTTTGGCATTTTCCGTAGACTGTCATGAAGAAAGACTTTGACTCACGACTGTATGTCCAGGTATTTTTCTCACACCTTTGGCGTGGTGTATAGGAACGAACCAGTAAACGATTTATAATGGACGAATAAAAAAAACCCCAACCAACAACCGAACGAACTAGTCAAACAAATAAATGAGCATTCTAAGAAATGACCAAACAAAGAAGTGAGTGAACTCACGAATGAAAGAACAAAACATCAAACGAACGAACAAACGAATGAATAAACGAACTTACAAACTCACAAACGAACTCACGAACGACTGATTTACTAACTTGACCGTACAAACCAGGTAACGAACGAACTCGCAAAAGTTTAAGCCCACGAACAAACAGACAAAAGCCCGAATGAACGAGCAGACAAACGTGTAGACATCAAAACGACCAGACAAAGGAACACAGATAGTGTCACGTGGAAATGCATAAATGTCTCAACATTCATCCTGTTTAAAGTAAGTCTCGATAGCTGTAAACGTGCGCATTACATGCTAAGTAAGCTTCAGGAGATGGGGGCTAAAACAGCTGCCTTGCGAACGTAAAAATAAAGTTTGAGAAGAAAGATCCTCATTTGAGCTGAGAGTGATGGAAGAGGGCGTAACTAATTCTTTGCTGGCGTACCCTTTACCAGGCCAAGAAGTACTTTACCCACTAAAAATCTGAAATGTTTTCTTGCTGGCAGATTCATTTTCGCGTCTCTTGCTGCCCAAAACTACCTTCTCCAGAATTAAATTAGCAATAAAGCTCTCCCATACATCAAAGTGTTCCTGGCCTTTGTTAATGCACAGCGAAGTTTTTTCAAATCTGAGATTAGCCATTGAAAGTTTGCTGTGAAGACCAAAAGGTGAAACTACAGCCATACATAGCTTCAGCTGCAAATCTTTGAGATGAAAAGTTTCTTTTAAAAGGCTGCCACTATCGATGTCAGGAATGTGTAATTATATCTGACAGAAGGAACCCTGATACTTTCCATTTCAGACTTTGAGAATCAACAAAGCCGTACTTCTCTCTGTAATAGGCTCTAGTTTCCTTGATGGCACAAAACTGACGTGTCATGAAGTCGTGGATAGTGGACAACGCTGTGACAATCTTGGAATTAAGTTCAGGGGGGTGGAGGGGGAGGGATAGTGAAGTATTTATTTTCAGCTTAGAAAACGGAACATAAAAGGAAACAGAGGGATCATGCCGAAGAAGAAGCAACCCTGAAATTCATCTGCGCCAGGCAGTCAGCCAGCCGACCAGCATGCACATGCTGGGCGCCGTACGTTCCCAATGCAGCTTAACTCATATTTTGAAGTGCAGGTGACGCGGGTTTGCAGGAGGTGGGGGCTGGGGGGTTTGGTGGGGATATTGGACTACAGTCGCACAGGAACACTTTTTCTCCCCGTGTCGTTTTGATTCTCGCAGTTCTTTTTTCTAGTCAGTAAAACACAGCGACAAGAAAGGTTTTCTGACGGATACTGTTGGAGGTTCGGAAAAGGACGAGAGGAAGACGTTTAAATTTGCTTCCGTTTGCTTTCTGGACATGGGGACAGCTGAGCTGTATCTGAACATACGCTTTGCGTGGAGAAGAAAGGCGGGTGTGTTACGCGCGAAGGTTCTGGGCTATGGTAGCGTCTCTTTGTGCAAACGCACGTCTTCTGACAGCGGCGCGTGCCTGCCCTTGCACGAGCGCGTGCCCTGCTGCGCTGCCGGAGACAGGGCGACCTGCTAGCTAGCGCAGTCGTGTGTTTGCAGATTAAACAAACGCCAGGTCCCTGCAGCAGGGCGCCTGACGTGCTGTTGCTGTTGGTGTTGCAGTGGTCGCAGCCCCTCCAGCACAGTCGCCGTCGCAGTCTTTGACTGATGCAGTTTCACAGGCGATGAAGGTTCGACGCGATCTGGAGACAAAGGGAGGCATCCTAGTGCCTGGAAGGAGCGTTCGGGAGCTCCTCTAGTCTATCTGCTTTATCTGTGGATTCCCACGCATCTACCCACCCACACGCCTACACGCCCACACGCCCACATACATATTCTTCCATAGATCCATCCGCCTTGTATCCGTTCGTCCATTCCTCTGTAGAAAAAGATTATTTAACATATTTCACATGCTACTATATACTCCTGACCCTGTAAACGATATTAAATTTATTTTCGGATTTTTTTCTCTATCTGAAAACGCTGTTTCGGCGAGCTTGGAATAAGCTATTCGACCGGATAAGTTATTATTGAATAACGAAGGAAAAATAGGCTATTCGGTTTTCGTGCATGCAAAATTAAAAAAAAACTTAAAATCTTCTAGAATACCGCCATGACAGGAATAAGTCACCTGTTGGGTTGTCTTGCATACGGGCCTTTGGCCAGTATGTAAAAATCGAGGCAAGATTTAATCAGAATAGTGGCTTAGCGTAGACCAGTCACAGGAAAAGTTATTTTTTTAAATATCCCAAATATAGAGCTTTCATGCTGATTCAGTCTTTAACAGTGTTGGCCTGCCCACATTGTTTTTAACTCTTCTCTAGAAGAAATTATCAAATGCCAGACTAATTTTACTCAACATTAGCTCTAAGTTAAATATAACCCCAGTTTGTTTACAAAGGTACTAAGAGCCTAACAAAAAATACTTTATCCTTTATATGTACATTTACTCTTTTTTTCGTTACGTTTTCAAGACGTTGGAGGGACAGCGTTGACTGGGCTCCACGCAAAAATTCATGGCCTTCGATCAGCTTGCAAGAAGCAGGCGGCAAGATGTTCGCACGTGCTTTGTAAAGGCTGCGGTGTGTCACCTGCCTAATCAACTCCCTTCTAGCCCTCCCCTCAGCTTAGCGAAGGAGACGCGGTATGTTTGGAGGGCGAAGTGATTTTCCCCTTCAGACAGCTGACACGAGCTTCCTTGTGGTCAGGTGTGTCATAATAAGATGATCACAAATCCAAGGGAAATTTCCTTAATTGTACACGACCTATAAAAGCGTACCTATAATGAGCTATTCCATAAAAGTTTCAAGAAGTCAGGGTTTTTTTGGCAGGGAGGGGGTATTTTCATTTGTTTATTCATTTTTTTAGCATCCAGCTAACATAATTTCTCATGCGTATCAGATTACATATTTATCCAAAGTTCATGTTTACTCTTTTTTGGTTCTTCATGAGAGAGAGAGAGAGAGAGCGAGAGAGAGAGAGCGAGAGAGAGAGAGAGCGAGAGAGAGAGCGAGAGAGAGCGAGAGAGAGAGAACGCGAAGATAAGGGAAGCGAAACAGGAGAGAGAAGGTAGGGTGTACCTCGAAGGAGGAGGACACAAAAAAAGTAAAGTGCATGTGAGTGAAAGAGGAGAGAGAGAGAGAGAGTTAAGTAAGAAAGGATCGAAAGGCAAGCTGGAGGGGGGTGTGTCGAAGCAAAGGTTGGAGCAAAAATGTCAGATAGCAGACACAATTGTTGGATTATACAGAGCTTCTCTGCTGTACTTTTAGTCATAAGCCGCTCGTCTGCCTTAGCGAAAACACTAAAATTGTTTCGAAGGCTGGTCGTAATTCATCACGAGTTGCAAGCAGGGCGCATCAAAGTGAAGTCCCGCTAGCTATTATGGCCTCTTTAATTCATAAAACCAAAACTTTCTTCAAGTTTCCCTGTCTCGAATTGCCGATCGCGTTCTCAAGCTATGTCTCTTCATGAATATTGCACAGTTTTCATGTGTAAGCTTAATCCGAGTGCCAAAGAATCTTTGTTTTGCCTCAAAATGCTTTTCGTCTCATCTTCGGATCTTTTTTCATATTGCGTTCAAATGAGATTTTGACAGTCTTTACTAAATCAATAGCAAGAGGCATCTGCTAAACTGATATTTCATTGTTATCAAGGAATCCGTATTACAGTTTGTTGTGAAACAGCCAGCGTTTGAAAGAAGAACTTTTATGGATGGCAAAGAAGTAAAAAAGTTTTGTAGAGTGCTCCGTGTTCATCTAAATAAAATTATACAAGAAAAAAAATGATAAGGTAATGTGATATTGGATCACATTTTGCTTCTCATAAAATGTATTCCACGTTTCGATTTGTTTATTCACATAATCTAAAAGAAGCATATAAACCTCACTCTGTTCCCATTCTCAAGCTTACTCTGTTGCACACACACACACACCCTCACTCACTCTCACACACACACACACCCTCACTCACTCACACACACACACACACACAATTCTCATCATATCTAACCCCCCACCCCCTTTCTATCCTTTTCGCATACGTTCAGGTTCACCGGGCAAAATTGCCTCCCTTTAGTGATCAGGAAGTAGGGAAGGTGAAGGAAGAACAGTAACAGCAACAGAGACAGGAGACAGGAGATGGGGGAGAGTGGGACTGTGGGACGATGCAAAGAAAGAGTGCGGGGAGGGGAGGACAGGGAATGAAGGAGAGCCTAGGTCTGCTAGTGCACAGTTGTTCTTGGTATAAAGCACGCTTATCTTTGCTTTACCCTCAATTAGCAGAGAGGCGCTTTCCAGGCCCGGCCCCGTTGAAAGAGTTTATCTCTGGCCCAGAGACACACAACACCTCAGATCTTTCACAGGTAGACGACAGTTGTGCAGCACTTATCATCCAGACTCCTGCTTGCCTCTCTCACTGTTGCAAGTTCTAGCCCCATGCCCCGAGTTATCGGACCTGCATGGCTCAGACGTACTCGATGGCTATTTTCTGTCAGCTGCATAACCTTTAAGACTGATAAGTCTTGAAGAGAGAGAAAACAGCGAGAAAGGGAGAGAGGAAAGGAGACAGAATGTCCTTACTAGGCGTAGAAAGCTCAAACAATTGCAGGGGTTTGGGGAGGGGAGGGGAGCCAGAGACACGGACGCATGGAAGGTGGAAAATAGGGCAGGTAGAGAGATAGAGCTGTGGAGAGAAAAGAGAGGGGTGTTCCCTTGTTGGGGCTAGGACTGAGAAGCTTGATGACCCTGGCAGTTCCTGTTAATGGAAAAGTTCAATGCTGTGCGTCTGCCCTATGGAGGCCAAAAGGTGAAGGCGATTTACCTGCAGAGGTGAGCATCCGGCACCTCGCAAGATGACAAGGAGACAAGGATCGAGTGACCACCAGATGGCGCTGGATGCAGACACCCGAGACCCATCTGCAGCAATCTTCCCGCATGTCATCTAACAAATGCAATTAACAGACTCAGACCAAAGTCTCCAGCCTTATGCGCATGGAGTCTAGTCTTTGAAAAAAGTGGAGTGTGACAGAAAGAGAGGGAAGGAGGGAGGGAGGGAGTACTGAGAGAGATAGGCGAGACTGAGATGTCAGACAGAGAGGTAGGAGGAAAGCGGAGGAGATGGCCCAGGCCCTTCGTTCAATATGACAATGATCAGCGTCATGCCAAAATAAAAATTTAAAAAAGTTTCTCGTGAACTCTTCTGAATGTATCCGTTGAATTTCTTTTGCGAATCATTAGGGTTTTTTTGTTACAGGTGAGTCAGGCACCACCGCTTTGACATCACCACCAGATTTATTAGTAACTACAGCAAGAAGACAACGATAAATCATTTACGCTCTGCTCATTCACAAGATCTGTCAGCAAAAGAAGACGACACCACGTATTGGAACATCGATTTTCCTTTTTCGCAAAATCAAAGGCAATCGACAGATTTGTAAGCTGTCGACAAAGATCGATGATTTGGGGCCTAGGTGTACATCTGCAGCACATCTGTGGCTTCTGTACCAGAGGCAAGGTCAGGAACGCCCCTTATTGGAAGAGCCCGCAAGTAGGTCCGTTTCGTCGTCTGCTCCAAAGAATGAAACGGAGCCGAGATCGCTTGGCTCTGACAAGCGCAGATCGAGTTTTGTCGTTGAAGACCATATTCCAGGCACGAACCCTAGCGTTTGCAGGCACGACAAGGAGACGGGCGGACAACACCAGCGCTGCGGAAGAGAACGATCGAATGGAAAGCGCAGGGAACTTTGGTCGATACTGGGCATGCAGAGGGGAGCGAAATAGTCTTGTAATCCGGACAAATCCAACTAAATCTTCCCTAAGCAGTCGCAGAACAAGAGGTAGATAAGTTTCCCGGCGGCCCTGGGATGGCAAGTAATCTATACGCCAGAACGCCATCAGGTCGGCGAAATTTATGGACAGCAAGGGACGTAACTCGAATGTTTTTCAACCTGAGATGCGGCAAGTCGCTGCCACGTAGGTGAGACTGACAGGGCTACCGTTTCGTATACTTTATTCATGATGTCGTTGTCGTTTCAGTTTCGTCATGCTTTTCCTTATTTTATGGCTTATTTGTCGGCCAGATGTTTCTGCAGCTCGAGTTATATTCACCCTTTTTTAGCCACTCGTAGCTTCCGGTTTGCGACTAACGCCGTGACTATTACTATAAGCAATATCTTGGGACTAGCTTTCGTTTCAAGTACCCTCACCCGCAAAGAAAACTGGAATCGGAGAAAGATTAACCCATTTTTTCTCCATTGTTTTTATCCGCAAAGATAGAAGGCGGTAGGATTGTTGATTCCAAGGATCTGTCCATTCTCTCATCGTAAACAAACGATGATAAACATGGATTCGGACCCTTTTCCTAAATCTCGGGTTGAATCGGTTTAGTCTATCTCTTTCTCTCTCTCTCTCTCTCACGCACGCACGCACGCACGCACGGACAGGAAACGTGATTACTGTAAAGAGGGATTACCAGTCGTGAAAAGATGGAATGGAACAGCAAGTCATGATACAGTTTAAACAAGCGTGATTTGAGATTTCGTTTGAAAGACTGAAAGTTTCCCACTTCTGACATCATCTCTGGATGACAAAACAGGAGGGTAAGCAAGAATTCAAGCTCGTGCACCAACACATATGGCATCATTGTGTAAAGACGACAGCACATTCAACATGACTTAAGAGTTTTGATTTCATCCAATGTGATTAAAGGGATGTAAACAAAATGTCAAGCCTTCTGGTGAAGTTTTTATTTTGCTTAGCAAAAGGCCACACGCTGTTGAAGCATATAGAAAAAGAAGAAACGCTTTTGTGCTTATCTAGGAACGTTCTTGATTTTGTGATGTTGTGTTTGAGGAAGTAAAATAGTGATAATGTGACACCTGGTTTGGAACGACGCATCAATAGAAGAAGGATTTATTGTTGAGAGAGAGAGAGAGAGAGAAAAGCGGAGGGGTGGAGATAAAAGCGTTATATCTGCGGGTGTCACACACACATACGACACACATCAAAAGTGTCCATTTTGTATACTGACTGCCACTGTGTAGCTGGGTAAGCAAATAATTTGTATTATTTTTTTCTGATCCCGTCGCGTCGTTTAGCCCTACGAGCGCTGGCCTCAGCTCACTGTCTATAAAATATTTCGACCCTCTGCTGTTGTTAGCCCGTCGTGCTGAATTAGTAGCGTGCCGACAGTAGAGGATTTGCTGCGCATGTGCAGGGTTGCAACCAAGGCTAGAGATTTGGGGTCATTCCCTGCAATTCCTGACACAGAATGCCACTAATTTTGAATATTTCCGAGCAAACAGTTTTTACGCCCCACTGCAGCAATCCACCTGTAAGAGAAGACCCCAAACGATTAGTAAATATCGCTTTTATCGTTTTCAAATATAGTTTTTTTCGCTCTCAAACAATATTACAGCCATAAACACAATAGGAGTCATTCTTTCCTATTGTAACACGCACACAATAGAAAAACACAACACCATGAAAGCAACAAACACACTCAAATACAAAGAAAAACACTAGGGCGGTAAAGAAAGAGGCAGGTTGTCACGGCACAGGCCCGCGCTTGTACCCCTACTTCCGGTTTTTCCAAATAACGCATGCACACTCTAGAATTAGGAAAGGGGCGCACTGATGAAGTTTAACATGGTGTAGCTATAGCTTTTCTTTTCTTTATTTATTCAGACGAGAGTTGCATTTGTAGGTCTATTATCATTTCACGCAGGCAAAGTGAAATTGTAATTACTGTATAGAGCTAGGTTTATAAAAGAGTATTGCGGAAAAAGGACTCCTTAACCACGAAGGTTCAGTTTTAAAATGCATTTCTACCGGAAGAAAACAATTGGCACTTTCTCCTCCTAAGTGTTCTGGTAAATCTTCTGGTCCGATGGGGTAAAGAAGAGCGGCAGCTAAATAAAAAAGTGAGTTTAACAGGAACTTCAACGTTCTGGTATAAGTCCTTACAGGGGGATCATAATCTGGCGAATACTTATATATCATTTTCATGGAAAAACTTAGGTAATCAGACCTGCATTCAACAGGGTACGCTCCAACCATTGACGCTTAGCGTTTGTTAAACGGCGACAAAACGTGGTTTTCATTCACTTCATGTGATACGGTCTTTTCAAATTAGAAGCAGATCCCGGACGAACGTCCCTGGTTCAGGAAAGATCGCACATGATGGTTCCTTGCACTTGACTGGATGTAGCTCTCTTTTGCAGAAAATTAAAATTTGAAAGGTGACAATGTGAGATGTTTTAAACCAAGCTTTTGTTTTCGGCTAACCGACATTTTAAAATTGTGTTTCACAAGGTGGATGGGTTCACGTTGCGCATCGCAGGACTGGGATCGCCAAAGTTTTCTCCTGAAAGAATCGTTCGATTAAGGCCAACTGATATAACGAGAACAGTGGACGGAAGCTGTAATATGGGTAAAATGTGGACGATGTTCATTTTCTCTCTACATTTCTGCAGCAAGAAAGATCGAGTAGCCAGGGCATCTCACTGACATTTCTGAGAATTCTTTCCAGCTGAGAGATGGTGAGAACATGTGCAGATGGCGAAGGCAGAAGAAATGAAGTTAGATTCAATAAATTGAGAAAGCAAATTTGCTTAAGGCACAGTGATCGAACTGCTTTGTGACCTGGACACAACCCACGCAGCTGGCTAATTCGTCTGCCTAACCTCTGAAGCAGAAGTCGGCCTATCGTTTGCAGGTCTGACACGCCTACAGGTTGATGGACCGACATGCCAACAGGCCACACCAGCGAAAATAGTTTCTGTTTATTGTTCTTTGTTTCAAGCCCTAACCGCTGTCAGAATTCTTGCAAACTCAATTCTTTCTTTCCAACAGGCTGCAAGACCCTCAATTCAAGGTGCCACTTTAAAAAAAAAAGAACTTAAAACAAGTTTTCATGTAAAACGTTACCTCCCATCCCGACCTTCAGGGACAAGAAGACAAAAGACAAGCATGGTCATGTAACGAAATTAAATTTGTATTTGCTTCTGCGGCCTGTGCGCCGACGTTCTTTGATGTTGCACTGCTGTGTCGCTCGTGCTTGTGATGTTGTTCCTAGACTGTTCTCGGCTGGCGTGGAGCTGGTGGCGGGTGAAAGTTTTGACAAGCGAGTCGACGCCATTACGTTCAAGATTTCTCGTGAAATCGGTCGAGAGTCACGTGACCATACGTTTTAAGTCTTTTGTGTTAAGAAAGTTTTAGAGGATACCAATTTCGATGATGTCATTACTAGAGTCATCGTTCAGTTATATATACATATATAGGCCCTACATATATGGGAGTTCGGAGAGAGAGGGAGAGTGGTCGGTGATTGGTGACAACTAGAGAAGGAAAGTTGAGTATAGAGTAAATCGAATGTGAATACGAACATAGGCATCCGCGCTCTCAGCTACAGCGTTTTGTCGATGTGCAGAGTTGCGCAGTTTCTCAGATTCTTTTGACGATTTGTTCTGGGATGAACAAACGCTTTACTGGAATTTGTGGGACTGTGTCGTCGCTGCGTTTGGTTGATCGAGAACGCTAGATCATTAAGAACCAGCGCTGAGAGATAAACGCCAATGTCAGACACTAGAGTAGGTTATTTCCACACGCACACACGCGTGTGAAATTAGGTGAGGAGGGTAGTGTGCGTATATCGTGTGTGGTTTGTGTGGATCTAACAGTTCAAAACTGTCTCCGAGAAGTCCCCCTAAAGAGACTACAGCTCAACGGAGCTTCGTGTCTGATGCTCCCATCGCGTGAGGTGCCCTGAAGTCTTGCAAAAACTGGGCAGAAGCCCCTCTACGCTGAAATTCTACCCTGTGTACCGTAGACTTAGCAAATGACAGCAGCTTTCGCTGGAAGCTGACGTGGTACCAGGCTTGTCACAGCGAGGGAATCGTTCACCACACAACCATGTTGCAGCGTGATAAGTGAAGCGTTTGGCTTCGCTCCTTGCCTTGCACAGCACCGCTTACATGGGCGCGAGTTTTCTGCTGCTGCTGCGACAGAACTTTGCCTGCAACTGACGCCCACGTGATTCTGATCCGAGACCCTTCCCCAGTCTCCCACCCACCCCAATCCTCATCGGCTGCAATTTCGAGCTGGACGCTCACACAGAAATGCCGCACATACCCAACGCCGGCGTTAACTTCCGGTTTCTTCTGTCGCCATTATTAGGGAGATGATCGTGACAAAGATTGCTAATAACGGAGAGAGACGAGTTTGTTCGATTCCCTCAGTCAGACAGGTCGAAACGCAAGTGTCGCGCACATGTTCCACGACCAGGAGGAGGTCACTCGTTAGCTACGATCGAGCGGCTAGTCCTCGGCGACAACTGAAATAGACTTTTATGCGTCTGGTGCGGTTGTGCACCTTGGGCCCTGGATGATGTATAGACACGACGTACGAGAATACATTACTCGCCTCCCAGAAGGCGTTGTCCCTGGAGCACCACAGAATCCTACTGGATGGAGTTTGCATGTTTGTCTGTTTGTTTATTCTTTAGTTTTGCTTTAGACGGGAGGTAATGCAGTTTAATAACGGTTTCGAGAAAGGTTTGCTGAAAGACTCTAATCCTGGAGAGGCAGCAGAAAGATACATTTTGTGCACTGTACACCACTGTTATTATATCCATTGCTCTATTACTCTCTTTCTTTGAGAAACAATGAGAGAAAACGGCAGAGAAAAAAGAAAATGGAAGACAATAGACGGCAAGAGCGAAAGAGGAGGAAGGAACTGAGAAGGAAAGTGCAGAGGAAGGAGAGGAAGATGGAACAGGGAGACAGGGATGGACAGAGGGATAGGAAGGTATCTTTGATTATAAAAGAGTTGTGGTTGTAATGTTGGCAGCTTGTAATCCTCTTAGCACGACTGGTTAGAGCCCGACAGTATCGAGTCATCACACCATTAATAATATGAGAAGGCCCAATCCTTGTGACGTGCCGACACGCACGTTAACACTACGCACAGCCTTTCTTTTTCTATGTGTTGAAGCGCAAGATATTTGAGCACGCAAGCACACGCGCGGCGCGCGCGCACACACACACACATATTATAGTTGACCACAGACGTATTCCACTCATTTTCTTGTGTGAATACATGCGCAGGCGTGCGAATGTCCAAAAAAGAGATGACACACAATCGAGAGGCAGGCAAAAAGAGAAAAGAGTCAGGGAAATAAGAAAGAGAATGACTGAAGAAAAGGGAAGGAAAAGTGAGAGAAAGAGAGAAGTGGAGGGGGGTAGACAGCAGAGTGAGAGAGAGAGAGAGAGAGCAACCCTGTGGGACGGCTTTCATTTTCATCTACTTTGAGAGGCGGTAATTATACTGCATGGGGGTGAGTGGGAGGTGAGAGCAGGGTTGGGTTAAAATCACCGAGCTCTGGCCTAGGGTCACGTGCGCCTGTGACCTGTTCATGACTTGATTGTATTGCCTAAGCGAGCCATCGTTTTCCACTTCATCAATTTTCTTCATTTTTGTTGCAAGAAGGATTTCTTTGTGTCATCGCCAGGAATCGACTGGACAGGGCCTCCTGACTCCTGCGGGCCGAACGTCGTGGCCTGGTAATAGCGTTAGAGTCCTCGCCCAGGGACGAGGAAGTTCGCCTTGCCAGGCAACTTGATGAAGCAGGAAGCGCCCCCTATGCCGCCATTCTCTTGCGAGATATTAAGGTATTGAACACCGGCTGATAATATGATAGCGAGTCTTTCGCTCGGCCTCTCTACCTCTTCCTCTGTCTCTTTCATTCTTGCTCACCAGTCCTTTTTCTTCTGGCTTCTCTTGTTTGCGTGTACACGCACGCACTCTCTCCGTGTCGACAATAGTCGTTCTGATGGAGTCTAAAAAAATTGTGCTGGCTGGGTGTTCACCTGTTCCCGTTAACTGAAATTTTCAAACACACCCATTACCTAAACCAATTTTCACAGGTATCCGACTTGCCAGAAAAAAAATCCATACATGTAAACGAAGTTCAGTGAGAATTCTCTTGCTATGGATTTGTGTTTAGAAAGTACACGCACTTTAGTAAGAACGCACACTGTTTTTGTGTATGCATGTGAGGTCTTACTGGGAGATATTTTTACTATTCGTCCCTTGCCGTCTCACGTGCTCTCTCACATGACCGACGTTAAGAGGAAAACAAATTAGCGAGCAGAATAAAGCACTGTATTAATTATGATGTACATCAATACATCGTATGACGCAAGCCCTCATCCACCTAAAAATCTCCCCAGAGAATCCCAATACAGTGCAAGATGATTATTATTTACATATGGATGAGCGAATTGGATTGTTGTCGAGGGAATGCATCCACATGCATTGAATTACACGTCGATCTAAATTAGGTCTACACATGCCTCCTTCACATTCCACGAGGCCTCTGCTCCCGTTTAGCGCTGATGCTTCCCATGGCAGAGTGTCACTTTGATGTACAGATAAACAGAAAGGACACAGGCCAACAAAGGCTAACAGTAGCGAAATGGTTTGTTAACAGCAAAAGGCAAAAAGCCTACTAACAGGAGCTCTACCAAACAGGATTTGATAACAGCAGAAGGCAAAAAGCCTACCAACAGGAGCTCTACCAAAAAGGATATGCTAACAGCAGTAAGTTTTGTTAACGACAGTAGTCCTCTAGCATGAGATAAGCAAAAAGCCAACTTACATTCGAAAGAAAGGGTTCTAAACCTCGCAGAACCAACCCCTTCCATACGACATCCAGTTAACAGAATCACGTGACATTCCAACAGACCTACGTCAGTACCCAACCAGGAAAGACGAGTAAACTACGCCTCTTGTCAGTCAGAAGAAGATACCGAGCTACAACATCAAGTTTTAAGAAACAAGATTTTATAACCATGTATCTGATATAAACTATTAGTCCTACCGGACAGTAAAGGTGACAACATATTTAAACGTGTGCAAAACGTGTGTGCCAAACGTGTGTGCAAAACGTGTGTGCCAAACGTGTGTGCCAAACGTGTGTGCATCTACGTACACACCCAGGCAGACTCGACTCGAGACCTCGTTTGTTGTACATATCATTTTCTGGCTGCAAGATTGGTTGAACAAATGGACTCAACACTGAAGGCTATTTTAATTTAGTTTTTAATTACTGCATCCCTCGACTTGCAATTTTAAAAAATGCAGCCTCTGGCAAAGATTTCATACCCGAAGAAAGAGGAAGAAGCAGAGGCTAGATTTTGACAGGAGGATCGGAAATGAACCCAGGCTGGAGATCAGAGACCATATCCAGGTCTGTAGGAAATTTGGTTTCGCTATTTGGCTACTGTGGAGGTTTCTCGCAAGGTGAGAAGCGAGCCAGTGGGAGTTCGAGGCAGTGCGCGACATTTAGAACTTTAATCCCGTCTCGCTTTAGCACCATCGAGAAGCAAAATATGTAGACATAGTCCCCTGCATTTCCAACCGCGGAGCTAAAACACACCTTTGCACCTTTAAAACAGAGGCCCCAATCAAGAGTCTTCTATAAAACGTGTTCATGCTGCTCCTGCTGACTTGTTTTTTGACAGTCTTTCCAGAATACAATGAACTTTGACATATGCGTGATCCAGGGGACATAACTTAGTGTTTATGCAATTACTTCCGCTATGTTCAGACGCTGTTTTCTTTCCTCTGCCTCTCTAGGGGAATGCTTTGAAAACACACCCCTTGCTGAACCCTGACTGTCGGTCTGAGTTATGCTGTTTTTATCGCTGAGGTGCGAGCGATTAAAGGTCAAGGACACCGGAAGTTCATGTCGACAAAATTTTTGAGCACTTGAAATACACGTATACTCTTTCTTTCTTTCTGTATACACAATAACAGTATGAAGGTGTTCCGGCAGCAATGACAACAATAAAAAGCCTGAGTGAGGTTTAAACAAGAGATCATACATCTCTCATCTCTCACTTGCTCTCTCCTTAGCTCTTTCCACGCCGTCTCTTTCTGCAGCTGGATCGATAAGACCCCTGCACTGTCTTGAAATGGTCTTTTTGAATAAAGGCTATTATCTTCCCTGTAAACTCAAAACTAGGACTGAACACTCAGAACAACATGACTTTTTTGGGGTGGGTGGTGGGGGGAGTAAACTCTTGGCTTTCACTGGCTTATTGACGCTGCTCTGAAGATTGCGTGTTTGGGTTATGCCCAACAGGAGAGTAACAGCTTTCAGAAGCAATGTCCCTGCTGACATTGATGTGAAAGGAGATTTTGTACCAAAGGATACTCTCCTTACACAAAACCCCGACAAGGCTTCAGAGCGTAAGCGCTTGAGATCTAGTCTCAGAAGCATGGCATGCGTTGGAAGAGCAGTCCGGTGCGACAAATACTTCTGCCTTGCCGCCGCCAGCAGCTGGAACGCTGCAGCGCTGCGCGCCGCTTTGCTGTCGGGCCGGCCGCAGGAGAGGTTATAGAACGCCCAAGCGTTTTCTGGACGTGCGTTGTAGAACGCTGTGAGTGTTCTCCAGACGCGTGTGTGATTTGATGAAAGAATTCCGCTGGAAGGCCAGGTCCGAGAAATCTTGTTTTTCAAGTGACGTCCATTCATGGCAGAAGGTTCTCGTCGAAGTCGGAGGATGCTGCCCTGTTCTACTTCTTTTGTTCGCGCGCAGACCTTGGCGTCTGCGAAGGAAATGTTTAAAGACACGGCAGGCTACTCCAAACATGCAGCATAGACGCTGTTTCAATAGGTGGTTCCTTTCTCTTTTAAAAGAAGCTAATTTACACGGTCTTTGCAAATAACAAAATGCCGTATTGGGCAGCAAACATCTTGCCTGCATGCACAGAAAAAAAAGCTCAAGAGGTCACGTCATTTCATGGGTTCGCGTTTACGTTGTCAGTTTTACAGCCAATGAAAGAAGAGCACAGACTACTTAGCCAAGTCCTTACCTTCACGACGTCACTTTCCTTTTTTGTTGTTGTTGAGATTATCGGTCTTTGAGGGTTGTCTCGCGACCTTAAGAGTTTTATTCTAATGGTTTTCTGGAATTATTTATTATTATTAAAGATTTTGGGGGTCTAGCTTGTCTTTGAGATAGTGCGTTGTTGCTGTACGTATGGACAGGGCATTAAACTGTGACCTCTCTTAGGAAAACAAAGCAATGAGCTCTCCCTTGCAAATCCTTTATTATTGTGTAGGCGAGGGTGTTATTTCGTTTCGTCGTAGCTTCATGCAGGTTAAATCGCTGGATAGATAGAGAAGTGGTTGTTAATAGTTCACTCAAGGACCAACACCACCGAGACATAAAGGGAGGTGGCAGATAACCGTTACAGCAGACAAAATCAGGTTTCGAAAGAATACGATGCGAAAGGATCACCCGCAGTGTGCTATACATGAATGCCGAATCATTCTTGGGCGGATCTGATAAAAAGGAACTTTTCTCCTGCAGAGAACACAGAAGCTAAGCGGATATTGAAAGGTTGTAGGTGCGTGGTAACAGGTGCTGTTCATTTTTTTTCAGAGTTGGATGGGAGTTGTATGTGGAAAAAAATGAGTCTCAGACACGTAGTCGCTTAAGACCTGGCAGCAATGTTGTCGCAGTTTTGTAAATTTAACGAAAACATTCGCCTACCATATTGCCAAGAGATGTTTGGATACGGATAATAATAGAATCAGACAAGATAGAGAGAGAAAGAGAGGGAGGGAGGGAGAAAAGGAATGGGAGGGAGAGAAATAGGTAGGAAGGAAGAGAGAAAGTGAAGGAACGGTTGAGAGAGAAAAGGATGGCTCAAGCGAAAGTAGAAAGCGTGAAAGCAGATTTACTGATAGAAGCCTTGTGGTTAGGAAAGAAACAGAATAAACACAAAAACATTTAGCGGGACGACAAGAGGGGCAGAGACGCACGTCTGCAGAAGGTTTGTGTTAAGGACTGCACAGCTCATCCTCTCTCACGGAGAGTCCAATTAAGTCGACACTTGAAGAAAATGAAAAAGAGAAGGGCGTGCTCAAGCTAGGTTCAGGAAAGTTCTAAAGCAACGCCATGCCCTGAAGAGTTCTGCTGGCAGTTACATTACCCGAATCTCCTAGCGCCGGATACGAACTGGAAGGCTGTAGCAGACTGTCTTAAACGCTCCGGTCATTCAGTGCTGACTCTTATGATAATGCTTTCGATACAAGAGAGCCAGTGGTTCCTAACTGTGCCCTGAAAGAAACTGCACTGCAATACGAATCTCAGAAACAGAGAAGTAAGCAAATCCTTTAATTGGATGATTTCTGAAATTTACAGTTACATTGATTGTGGCAGCAGGAGGAAAATAAAACTATTAAGCAAGAGTTGGACATATATACGATCAGCATTTGGGTCTGCAGAAAAAGCGAAGTGCCAGCTGTCATTTGATCTCCTTGGGGCCAGCCAGCATAATAGGTTCGGCAAATGTGTTGGAAATTTGAAACCAAGCTTACAAAAAAAGAACAGGTGACCATCTGAGCAGTTTGCAGGGGATGCAGTCGCGACAACGACGCTAGAGTTAAATAAAAGGAGTGATAAAAGAGATCAATATCAGTCTTTGGAAATTAGGAGCCAGCCATTACTAAGGTATATGAAGACGTGCTGCAAGTGTTAGCGAGAATTGTTAAAGGGCAACTTGAGCAAAAGGGATTTTTTCGTATGTGACTGACCAAATACATCTAAATTCTCTAGCTATGCGAAGAAATCATTTGAAGACAAGGTACAGCCATAGGGCGAAGTAGAAGCATGTATCAAGTAGTTGTATCTATGACAGCAAAATCACATTATCGCATCATAATGACGTCATTTCTCCTCCTTTGTCTGGGCCACTTCTGTACCTGTTCTTGTTTTCTTCTTCTTCCTGTCTTCAGTTAAGCCATTAAGGCTTGTTCCTAACACAAAACTGGTAGACTAGTGGAATCCCTCCACGGGACCATACAGTCTGCTAGAGAATCGCCTGCAGATGCTTCTTCAGTCCCAAATACTGAAATCTACGGGTGCTGCTGTTTGGAAGTGTGCAAAAATCCGTGAACAATCTTATTCCACTGGTTTATACATTCTATAATTCCTGGTTTATAAATTCATAGCCTTTTTTGTAATATGTAAAACTTTTAGTCAGGCTGATCTTTAAGAGCAGATGGTCTTTCAATGTCCATTTCAACGGTGACCACCTACACAGAAATTTTAGGACACTAGACGCATCTAGACGTAAATTCTTTAGATACCAGCCAGCTTCTACACGAGCGTGCGGGAGTTAACTTGCTGCGGGCGAACGTGTATAAAAATACATCCAAGACAGAGTCTCACTGAGTCTGTATTGTATTTCTTCACTACTCGAACTTGACTAAACTCTCGTTAAAGTTAATAACAACATGCGAGAGTGCCTCTAGGAAGCTCAGTCCTGCGACCAATCGTCTAGACTATGGTTTGCAAGCTTGTGTGTAAATATGTGCTCCCTGATATACATGTCTAGACACTGGGCAGTAGAGTTGCAGCCGAAAGGTCAGAGGTTTCAGATCTTATACGCTTGTCCCAAATCATATTTTTCCTGTCTGCCTGCCTCTCTGCATGCCTGCCTGCCTGCTTGTCAGTTTGCCTGCCTGTTTGTCTGTCTGCCTGTGTATTTTGCCAACCCACTTTATTTTTCTCTTTCCCTCGATCCTTACTCCTCACTTTATGTCGGTCTCTCTGCCTGTAGGCCTGCTTGACAATCTCTTTCTGCCAATCTTCATATTGTCTCCCTTTCACTTCCCCTTCTCCCTCAGGATTTTTTGGGTCTCCCTCCCTGTCTGTCTACTTGTCTGTTTGTCTGTCTCCCACCTGTCGGCCTGCCTGTCTGCCATGCTTGTCTTCTGTCTGTGCTCGCGTCTACTTCACTGCACTTCATGCAAATTCGACCTATCGGACATATGAAGAACTTGGACGTGAGCCAAAATAATAGCCAGGCAGGAACAGGACAGCGACAGCCGCAGCGCGAGCGTTCGTCCGTCCGGAAAAAAAACTGCCGACGTATTTCGGATGGAGCGAATTCCACGAACCTGCTGTCAGATGGAAGACAATTAAACATTTTGGTTCGTATGATTACTCAGTACACCGCATGAAGAGGTTCGGATCTAGAGCCGAACACACCTTTCTTCTTTTGTCCTGATTTCTTACTGCACTGCAGAGGTCTGGATTAGGAGGACGGTTATGAAATTCTACCTTGGTACACATAGTCATAATCAGAGGCAGCAAACACCACAGTGAAATTTCAAGTCAAATGCTCAAAATCTAAAAATACCTCGCATAATCTAAGTCATAAGATCTGCATTCAAACCCGCTGACAAAAACTATAAGCATGCAAATAAATAAATAAATACTACTAGTAGTATAGGAATCATGCCTCTCATATCTGTATGTGCAAAAGTTTGCCTCAAGGGAAAATTTCGTTCACTTAAAAAAAAAAAACAATATGTTTCACTGAAAATATCTACGGAAGACAGTACTCGTGTAGCTCTAAGGCGAAGAGAGTCAGCGAAATGGGTTTCCCGTCTGCCAACGGAAACAACATGACACTTTTCATTCGGCTAATTAATGGCGCGAGTTGTCAAGGGACTGAACAGATAGGCCCCCGTTCCCCTCTACCAAAGGATATTGGCTGTCTTTTGCAGTGACCGACTATCACGTGAGCCACCTGACCAAATAGTCATGGCGCAGACGTCAGTCCCATTGGGCTGCTGTTTCTTGGCTAGATTTATTTCCCTTGCGGGTTTGTGTTCTATGTCGCGCAGTGTGATTTATAAGACATAAGCGAGGAATAATTCCACGTTATTATGGCAGACGTTCAGCTTAAACCCATCTTTCCTACAGATTCACTGCTTTCCCCTCCCACTCCCCTGATATC
>SMGT01011400.1:72321-106077 GCA_004794575.1 Lanistes nyassanus
AGTCGAGTCTTCATGGAAGTACTATAACAGTTCCTTATGCTCATCATGATTGGGTGAGCGTTCACGCATGGGTGTGTACGTGCTTACGCATGAGTGTGTGTGTATGTGTGCTTGTGTGCGTGCGTGTGCGTCCGTGCTTGCGCGCATGTGTATGTGTGTGAGGAGAGAGAGAGAGAGAGAAGTGGGTTGGTGACGAGTGTGGAAGGTTGAGATGAAAAGTGTTTTTTTTAAAAAGTGAACAGCAGAGTTATATTCCGAACAAGCCTCAGCTGCTGAAGCTGTCAGCTGAATAGCAGGCCAGTCCAGTGTAACGCTGCAGTCATCACTTCTTGTTGGCAGGTCATTTGTTTCACCGCTAACCCTGAAAAGCTCCCCAAAGTATGCTAGACCAAAACTTACCGACAAATTCATTGCCGAACAAACAGTCAGCACAGACGGTCCTGGGGGATTAATTACCCGTCTGCTGTCCACCCAAACTGGGCAACACAGTTTCTAATCGCATGAAAAGAGCCACAGTAATAGACTTTAAACGTCAAGAAGCCCGTCTTCACACCAGTGAAATAAAGTTCATCCCGGGGGGACCGAGAGCACACACGCACGCACACGTACGTGTACACGGAGATAATACATGCATCCGCAAACAGACGCTTGCACATAGATATAAACGTAGTTTCAACACACAGTTCTTAGCGCTATGCATTTAGTCATAAGCGGCTGGCAATGGGAAATAATTGCAAACAGCATGGGGCACAGCCGTTGAGCGCCTTCTTGAAGGAAAGGCTTTCATTAATTCTCAGCATTTTAGAACAGTTTTGTCTGGAATCTGTTAAGGACTTGCATGTAGTCTGCACTGGCCTTCTACAGATTTCCGGCCAAGTGGCAAATTCCCGTGTCTTCTCATGATCCGTGCTTTGTAAAACTCTAGTTCCCCCCCCCCCCCAAACACACACAAAACCCTCCTCTGACTGGTTCTTTACAAAAGGTTTTTAAGTAGGTTTAATTGGAGAGACTGTAAATGGAAGTGGCCGATTGTGTTTAAAAAAAACCGCACCGGACTTCTTGCATGAGCGTTTTTATCTTCACTTCCGGTCATAAGAGTGGTCGTAAGGCCCATTCGCCCTGTGTATATTACGTACACCTTTATGAATAGGAGATAAGAACGCTCATGGAAGCCAGCCCCGTTTCCTGACGAGTCCAGATCGGGACATTCACAACCTTTCCTCCTCAGTAAGTAAAGACATCTTACCAAACCCAAGTCCGTCTGCGCCTCAGTCTTAAAAACGCGTTCACGGGGATGCACTAGGGTCAATAATTATCCACCGTGATCCCAGTGCTGGTCAACTTTGAGGCACTCAAGGATACAAACATTGCAAACATCAGACTTCAAACCTTTTTACGCTCGTACCCAGCAACCATTATAGATATATATTTTTTTCTAGAAGCCTACCACACGTTCAAACACGTGCTAGCTTGCAGAGATGCATCAAGTCGGCTTCAGGTTTTCAGGAATTTTCTCTTACATTTAACCGCTTTGAAGATAATTGCCCATAAATGATTTTCACAGCCAGTCGACTGAAGTGCGAGAGAAAGAGAAACAGACAGGTAGATTAAAAGTGAGTCCGAAAATATTCAGTACCTGTAATATGAGTCGAAGTGCAAAAAAAAATTCAGTACCTGCATTATAGGTATCTGTAATAGAGAGGCTTTCACACCCGCGCTCCGCTACAGCTGTGCAAGTGCTAATCTTACTGATCCGTTCGGAAGAATCTGGTGGCTATCCGCTGAACATAGAAAACCTGTGCCTGGAATGGGTTGCATAAGCTCTCGCATCTGTATTCCCAGTCGGGAGAGCAAAGGTGGGAACAAACAACTGCGGTTTGGAATAAAAACAGTGGCACCTTCCACCCTTTGTTGTAACCCCTACTCCCGTTTGGGGAGCGATTTTGACCCCCATCTTGTCCACTATCTTGTGGCACGTTTTCTGTGTTGCTTTTCTCTACCCACGACAAATAAAGCCTCTTTATCCAATTCTCTCTGTTTGCATTTTGTCCGTTCATTCGTGTCGGTCCTTATTAAGGGATAATGCCAAGAAACGTGTCTAGTTTGTCCTTTAAACTTGCTACAGATAGTCATAAGAGCGGCTGGTCGTCCTGTGTAGTCTGCATGCACCTTTGCCTATAAAAGAGATAACAAACCCCACGCAAACCGACCAAGTACTCGTTATGTTAAAGAAGCTGCCACAACCGACAACTGGACTGTACATGTCTGCATGTGCCAGGTATACAGAGAAGGGAATCAAGCAGACGGCTTTGATCGTGATGATTGCTTTAAAAGATAATGGATGTCGCTTCACCTTCAAGAGGAGGAACGAACCCAACAGCCATTCGGTATATTCAGTCGATCTTTAAAGATTTCGTGATCCGAGAGTAAGTTAGCAGAGGGCATTTGTTCGACTGCGTTATTTCCATGCTAGCTTTACAACGACATTTCACTCTCCTACAAATCCTCCTTTCCTTTCCCTTGATGTCAATAGTCTTTGAAAGTAGAGATAATAAAGAAGTTAACAAGAAAACAAGTAAAACAAGTACACGATACAATAGAAGCAGAGGAGGAGGGGCGAACAATGGGAAAACGGATACTAGAAGGTAAAAACGCAGAATGTCAATACCGGGATCTGAAGATAAAATAGCACTGAACAGAACCTTACGGAAGGGATTAAAAGATCTGATAGCATTGAATACAATTCTAAAGCAGGTTTCACGACGTGGATTGAGTCACGGCACAAGCGAACTGAACAGGATAATTAAGCACAGATTACTTCGAAGGTGCAACAGAAAATGATAGGTTTCGTTAAACGCGCTTCTTAGTTTCTGTTAGAGGAATACTACCTGCTACTAATCGATACCTGTCATTTTTTTAAAAAATTTCTCTCATTTCCCCTCAAGACTACAGTCTGCAAAAATGTTAAAAATCTCTTATGACACTATCACCACAAATGGCTACTCATCACTGCCACTACAGCTGCGTTATAGCAAAAGAATGACTGCATAAAGATTCTGGAATTATACTTCAGCGTTATATATGTTAAAAGGTTATGAGGCTTTTAGTCAGTGGATAAAAAGTAGGGTAACCTACGGACAAAAACTAAGGGAATTTCGAATGCAATAGAACCCGCATATATGTCGTTTGTTTACATGTCGGAACCGCTTACATATCGGTAATGGTTCTCGAATAAAATTTATGTATTAAGCCCTCAGCGTCCATGGGTCGAGTTTGGTGGGGGAATGACCCCGGTGTATATGTTGGGTCACAGAAACTGCCGTACTTCTTATTCACACTTCAGTGCGTACGCCTTTGTTTGGCTTGACTGAAATTAGACAGTTATTGCTTACAACCGTTTGTCGAGTGAACGCAGCTCAGTGGTCACTGTAAAATACGTGTCCCAGTTATTCTACATTATGGCAACCTCGAACGAAAGAAACAACTTGGTAAACAGCGACAAATGTAAAGTTTTTGACAGAATCAGAGATGGAAAGGGGATTTTAAAAAAGGTTGACGACGAAATAAAAATTTCAGTGCGCGCAACAAAAAGGTTCGTCACTGTCTCAGACGCGAAGCACGCCATGAAACTGATAAACCGCTATGCCACCATAAGCGGATTTGATAAGAAAAGATAGTTGGTGCAGCTTCCGTTTTTGCCACAACAGCGTTGAAGACAATGAAGAAACCGAGATTTGAGAGTATTCTTTAAGTTAATGCACACCACATGACTTCGATCTGACTTAATCATGCTGTGGCCGAGTTATTTGCACATGTACATACTTGACGCAGTTCTTTCCCTTGAGCAGCCGTTCTGACCCATATCTTGATGTCGACCCAGCGACCCGCTTATACGTCGAGTTAACTTTATCGCCCGGTGTCCTGCAAATAAGTAGATTTCACCTAAATGATTCCCTTAATCCGTCCATATCTTACGATTCAGAGATATTCCACTGTAGACCTTTTCTAAAACTTTTTCTTTCCAGAAAATGATCCAACATGCAAGTCGAAAGAACTGCAAGGATTCAGGTCTGGAACAAAGACGCGTTAAACCAAGAAACATATTTTTGGTGCTGTTATTATCTGTATTTTTCACGGCATTATTTACTTTGACGTTCTATGTCATGCATTTCAGATACTGGAATAAGGGATATTACTTTAAACGAGTGAACTACAAAACTGTACATCTTAATGCGTTCAAAGGATTGCTGATCGTTTCCGTAGAGACTAAGAGTCTGGGAAACAAGTACAGACTAAAGTAATGAAGTTTTTTCTTAACGCGTCGCTTAATGTGTCTGACAAAAGAAGTCAGTGCCGATCACAAAATGTCTTTTCACAGAGTCTCACTCTTATGTGTCACTAGCGTGTGTTTTGTTTTCCTCCTTACTGACGAAGACTTCCAGCTGTCTGCATGTTTTCTACTTGCGTTTTCCTCTAAATGCACGAAGAAGGCCACGTACATTCTCGTCATAAAACACACATAGATGTCTCCAGTGAAATTCTATCTCGTTGTGTGGTCCTGTAACAAAATCTATCAAAATGATGTTAAATTGGAAAGGAGGAGAGTTGAAAAACAGAACCTAACAAAACATTTTTAAACATTAAAGATTATAGCAGGACGTAGAAATGGGATGGGGAACGTGACTCATTCAGTCACGTAAGCACGCATACCGGCACCCACTCGATCGAGAAATATAAAAATCAGTTTGTTTCCTTATGCAAGGAAAATGCACAAAACATCAAACATATGGTCTAAAGGTGGTCCCACCCTGTGCTGATTATTTCAATCGAAAACAATTGACATCCTACCCTAATAAAATGCACTATATACCTTAACTGCTACTTAAAGACATATCCTCCTTAATCGTCTCATACATCGGTTTGATCGGCATTTGAGCTATCTCACCTCTCTAATGATCGTTTAAGCATATTCTCTTGTTATTACCAATAGAGCGTGTGAATATTTGAGTTGTGGCGGAGGAAGGGGTAATGCCCTTTTCCTTTGCAGCTGTCATTTCCCCCCGTAAATGGACGAGATCTTCAAGCACAGAAAATATGCATTTGCATCTGCTCTTAATATTTTCTCTTCCTCGTGTACACGCATGCTCACGAAAGCACACAAGCACACATACCCATAAAAATACGTGCGCAAGCTTGCACACAAGCACGAAATACATCCTAATTTTTTTAAAAAAGCAACTCACTTGTGACGAGCTACTTTGCAGGTCTCTAGAGATGGCTTCCATTTTCTTTTGGATAGAAAAAAAAAACTCGTCATGACCCTACCCTCTTCCCCGCCCCTATTAAAAACCTTTCGCGCTCTTGAAATCCCCTGAAGCAAGGTTGGCAGAGTTTGCGCTGCAGTGCCTCTGTTTGGCTTCGCGGAGCTGATGAAGGGGCCCCGATGGCGACCTCCGGTGTCCTCTAATTGAAGACATTCACCATCATCTTTTCCGCATCAAGATCTGCATCCATAGACCTCGAAAACCTAGTTGGCCTTGGTGAAGAAGTAGGCGGGGTGGAGGTGGGTGGCGGGTGGAGGGCAGGGGATTTTTTTTAAAAAAATGACCTGACCCGCTCTGTGCGTCTCTTGATCGAATTTTTCTCCTCTTGTGACCAGCGAAACTCTGCACCGAAAGTCTCGGCCTCTTACGTACAAACGGCTGCCTGCTCTGCCATTAGTCAAGAATGATTCTTCAGGACCTGTCCTAATTATAGGTCATTATGAACCTCCAGCGTGCAGGGTACGAGATCGCGTACGGACATTTCCTCCTTTGCTCGTGGTGGTTTGGGACGGCAGCGGGGCGTGGGGTTAGATTTTAAAATCTCAAGTGAACCTTTCAGTATTACGCGAGAAGGTTAATTCAATAAGATGGCTGGAGATAGCAGGTCATTTCACGGGAGCCATTGAACACTGCCACACAAGAGATGGGAAAGGAATCCTTGGGACAAAAGTTCTCTGTTGTAGGCTTATCTTCACAACCAGCTTTCATCAGTCTGCTCCTGACAACTGACAACGCTGGTAGTTAACAACTATCTGGAAGTTAGACACATTTAAATCCAAAGTGATACACACACGAAACGTTTAGGACGACAAACACTAATAGAAATAAATAAAGCAAATTTTCTGAACATTGTTGTTAGAATTAGGACAGTGGCATGTGTTCCCAGCGGGGACAGAGACAGTGACTACAGCGAAATACCACCGCCAGGACATCAGAATAACAACAACCAGCAAAGAAAGCAGCCAGCCTGTACCACCAATCCCTCCACAGCCATCACGTGACCACTGTGCCTCACATCCCTTCCGTCTTCCCTCCCCCATCTAGTGCGAAGTAGTTGCACCGTGGACACGCGTTCCCTCCAAAACAACTGAACGCCGCTCCTCGTTTATAAGCGCTTGTCACCGGCAAGAGTCAACCGACGGTGGGCCGATTTCATGAGCGTTAGGGTCAAAGTTGGCGCTTTGAAACGCCTTGAAACATCTGTTAAGTTTTCTTACATCTTGCAACCAGTCCCGCTCAAGGTTTTAAGGGGATAGAACGGCTTTCTATTTTTTTTTTTGAAACCTTGAAACTCTGCCAGCCAATCAGAAACCTCGAGTTGACTAATCTCCCTTTTCGCTCGCTACCAAGCACGTAAAAGCTGCAGTTCACTGGAGTCAATAAAATGGCGAGTTCTATTTCGGAGGTGTAAAAAGCAGAGCCAATCAAATGGCCAGCTCTAATTCGGAGGTCTTACCGGGGGTGGGGGAAGAGAGGCAGAGGGGGATGGTTTTTTTTGGGGGGGGAGGGAGGAAGAAGGGGATTTTTCGGGGGGGGGGGCGGGGCAGGGTAAGGGCGGGTGTCAGGGAAGGGCTGGGGGAGAATTTAAGGGGAGGGGGTTATACGCAGTATGATCTTCCAGGAAATTGGAATGTTTTCAGTGGTGACCCTAAGAGATTAGCATACTTTATGTAAGACTGTATTTGATTGGGTCCAGTGAGTTGGAGCTTTTTCAAGCTCACTACGAGCATCAGGACAAAAGATCAAGTGATCTCACCCACGGGGTCAAAGTGCATATTTCCTGCCGCGTGCAAACGCTGGCGTTTTCAACCAAACGTTTCTTTGCTTTAGAAGCCAAATAAGCATGGAACCGTGTAAATCGGCCCTTACTGGCGTTCCGGCTGATTGCGGTTAGGAGGTCCTTCAAGGGATGGCACGCGGCCGTATAGCAAAGCAAAGATAACGTGCTGCTATGTGACATCCCTGGTAGAGCCTGCCGAACAAAGTCGATTTAGTTGCCCTTAACTTTTATTTTTAAAAAAACGGCTGCTGGCGCAGTAACGTTGCGTTCCATTACATTACATCGCTTTCCAGCAAACCGACAGAAGAATGGCATACGGATAAATGAAAAGAGTAAAACTTATCACGACCCATATAGCTTTCAAATAATGAAGTAGGCCTATAGCCGCCTATGTACTCAATGTTTCGTAAGTAAAAATGGACCCAAATGACTGGTCACCACTTTGCTGTCGACAACATGATTGTTAACCCTGACAAAGTGATATAAACTCAGTTTCATTCTCTGCACTAAAATGTTATTATATAAACTACAGTTATACGAATTAGCAACAAGACTTGCGGAATTTAGTACGAATTTAGCAAGCTGAGATAAGACACAAGACACCGCGAATACAATACCCTGCTTATTCCGAGAAATGATCGCGAAAAAACATCTAACAAGAGCCTTTCTCACTTGTAAACTCGTAGGGTACACACGTCAGTTCTCACTGTTACACACAACACGTACCTGGTCAAAAGGAACGAGTCATAAAGATTGTTTTCGGTGAAACTGATTGGAAAATCCTCCATTTTATGTACTCCAGTTTTTCAAAGTCGCTGGCCTGGTCGATAGTTGTAATCTGTGTAACTTTCGGCGTAAGACTTTGCCGCTTGCTTCAGTGTCTAGCGCAATGTCCATCTGTAAGGCGAAACATCCCTTTGCTCGGGCCACAAGCTCGGTTTTGGGTCCTGCAACGCTTTTCTGTCTTTCCTTCAGACATTATTTCAGTTTTGGCACAGGCTAGGAGTCAAACTCGGGGCAAAGAGAAGATTCCATTTCAACTGCCAAACACATGCCAGATTCAAATTTACTGACAAAAGGGCCCGGATGTAAAGGGAGTTCACTCGGGTAAAATAGTCAGGGATATACTTAAGGGGAGGTAAAAACCCTAGGCGGCGAGGCTCCTGCTAGTTGTGCTACCCATGGAGAGATGGCCGTGCAGGGGCGAGTAATGAAGGTCTTGTGTTTATTGTAGATATGATGCTGGTACTCATGATTAACTCGTGCTCTGAAATCGTAAGTGAAGAATTAACAAGAGCTAGGCTAGAAATAAGTAGTAAGTGGATGTAAGAGTCCATAAGCAACAGACAGCCAACTTGATGCAAGATTTCAACAAAATGTTCTCGATAATCATCGTCCATCTGTGCGTGCGTGCGTGTTTGCGCGTGTGTGCGTGTGCGTGTGTGCATCAAAAGAGAGAATTCTTGCTCCTTTCTAAATGACATTATATATCAGCTCAGCTTATCGTTTTTGTCTTCTTAGAACCTGAAGACAAACGAAAACGGCTGCTGATTGCTTTTATTTTTTAGGGATGGAACTGCTGGCTATTGATAGAATGTTTTAGTCGACATCCAATCAAAATAATCTTTTTTCTGCTCTATGACCTTTCTTCTAGGCTTGTCAACGATAAGAAAGGCAAGCACAAGCTTAGTCAATAAACGAAACTTTTTGGCAAGTTTTCTGCAGTCCCCTTTCATGTTGAATGGATTATTTTGTCGAGGAATAATTTGCCCCAGTCTCTTAACATTTGACGTCCATCGCTGGTTAGTTTTCATTTTAATCAAGGGGAAATAAGTTTTTTCAAAAATGTTGACTTTACTAGCGTCGAAGGAACCCGAACTTGATACACTAACCGTTAAGCAGAGAAAATAGCGCCGCATTAAAAAAAACGAAGCTAAAAAAATGGCTAGCATAGCAACATACTATGAAAAATTGACTAAGACGATAAAAGCCACGTATCCCCCCGGTGAAACCCCACCTTCTGAGCAAGTGAGGGCACCGGAACCTGACGATGATGGCTGTCGGTCTCCGCGTCAAGACTGCCGTCGGATCACGCCAGCGCGGGGTAGGTGAGGGTAGTGGGGGCCAGACGAGCTGTCATTCAACTTGTATGACGGTCCGTGATGGCCCGATGCCAGGCCATCAGATAAGTTTGTTTTCTTGTCCGCCGAGCACAAGATCGGCGGGATGACTGACTTGATGTTCATCACAAGGTTCATGCATTAATGACACGGACGCGATTGGTTGTCCTGTCAAGCTCGAGCCCGTCCTGCAGGGATTGCGTGACGAGGGGCAGTGTGGGATTGCTTCCTCGATCGTTCTTGTGGCATGGACACCACTGGTGGGAACAATCGCTTCTGACAGCGATATTCTTATCATTCTGTGGGCGAGAAGAAAAGACCGCCAGAACAAGAGGTGGGGAATGACAGAGGCAGGGAGGAGGAAAGTGGGACGAAAGGGAATAAAAAAGGAATTAAGGAAGAAAACAGTGGTGCAGAGAGAAAAAACGAGAACTAGAGAGAGGAAAGAGATTTTCTTTAGGGGCGAGAGAGAGGTGGGAGGGGGAGAGAGAATACAAAATCAGCGAAGGAGAATAGAGAAGTTGGGGAGATGCGGGTAAGAAGTGTATTGGTAACTGCATGTCTCGATGCATGTAAAGGTATTAAATTTTTAAGAAGTAAATATTCTCTGGTGTACGGTTTAATTTAATTATGAAGATTTATAACACCTCTTAACGGAATGCACTTCGCGGGGAGAGCACATGAATAAAATTAGAATGAGAAACATCGAAACCGCAGAGAAGAACAACAACAACAACGTGACAACAAGAGCCTCTAAAACCAGATTAAGATGCTCACTAAGGGGAATACGTCAATGTAAAACAGTGACTGAGTCCTGTAAAAATCAAGAAACGTACATCAATCGTCATATCCCAAGATAAATTTAGCGACATTTAACATTCAACGCTAATTATATTTAAAGCAATTTAAAAAATAGCGCATTTAGTAGGTGAGGTAAAAAAACAGCACGATGATAATCAGCTCGGAGCATCCCGCAGGACCAGTAGCCTCGACCCCGATATTCGAAGCCTACGGGTGTACAAATGTTGAAGGATAAACAACCCCTACAACAGCTAACGTGTTGACGAAAGAGTTGTGCTTTTAATGCCCATTTGAATGGTTGGGAGGACTGCAGATGACCAACGATATAGGGGAATGAATTCCGTTGAATGGATCCCGAGAAGTTGAGCATGCGATGACCGTATGTTTCAGTTTAGATGCTAGGCACTGGGAGAACACGGCGATCAGAAATGACGGTATATAGAAAGTAAGAAGATTCGCAGGCCAAGCACAAGTGAAAAAAATTAAAGCAATGAGTAAACGTACTCGAAAATATCCTAGATTGTACGGGGAACCAATGCAGAGTGTGTGGAGAGTGTTCGACAGAAAACGAACCACCCCCCACCCCGCGTCCCAACTCGGTGAACAGAGTAAATTGTCAATATAAATAAATTAAAAGGTGAAAATTTTCACCGAAACAATAGGATTAAAAATATCATTCATAACTTGCAATAGAAGAACTTTTCAACGAAAACAGAAACATTTCCGAACACCTCCAAAAACCATCACACCTGTTTGGACGTGCTGTAATTTTGAATTCCCCCTTTCCACACCCCACCCCCAGCAACCTTATGCAATGAAATACGAACTTAGGAAAATGGATACTTTGGTTTTTGTCTTTTGGAAACCATCCTAAGCTTTACTATCTTCGTTTTTTTTAAGTTCAAATTTTTGTCTGAGAGACAGTCGTCTGGTCAGCTGCTTAACGAAAACGTAGGAGGGAAGAAAACCCGGTTGCCTACTTTACGACAAGACGTTGAGGGCATTGCTATTCATGGATGGTGGCAAAACCTCTTGTGTCTTTGAAAGTCAGGCGGCATTATTTTCGTTTCTTTCTTTCTTCATTTTTTTTTGTAGGCCCGACAGCTCTTCTTTTATTGATGATTGTGTTCTCGCAGGCTTTGTGCTCCTTGCATCCGATTATTGTTGGGCGTTGAAAGCGGCCACGCGACACTTTCTCGCCCCGCATGCTTGTATTTGCATGACTGACGCACGTGCCTTTTCAGAATCCTTTCTCGGATGATCGGAACGCGATGGTCCAGAAACTAGAGCCGGACACAGACTGTCCGACAAACTCCAATGTCCAAGTAGGATCGTTGGACAAACTCGTATGACTGCGTCATGCGGGGTTTACAGTGCACGATTAGTCGGATGAAAGCAGCCTTGAAGAGCGAATCGGACACAGTGCATTACCAGTCTCATATGGATAAAGAATTTCTCTCCAAAATCTTATCCTCCCCGAGATTTTAGTGCGAAAATGCGCCTGTAATGAATCAATCCATTAAAAAATTAGATTTTTTGCAAAATTGTTTTGTTGCACCACTTTTGTTTCCCTTAATCAAACCATATGACACAGGCATAAGCCAACAACTCTGCGTGTGTCTTTTCAGGGAGAAAGGTTTGAGCGTGAAACTCAGAGAAGAATAAATAGGTACGAGCACACGATATTTAAGAGAAAAGAAACCCAACTTCTTGTGACAGTCCAACTGTATCTTGGCAACTGCACGGATGGCGCATAATTAGAAGCCCACTGCCTTCTCTGAGGAAACTGTAAGTCCCTGGAAATATACAGAGGAACTGAAGCAAATCTTGTCTAGCTAGTCGTGGAGATTCGCGAAGCCTGTCGCGGGGCGCCGAGTGACGCGCGAAGTGGCATATGGAAGTGATGAGGCAGAAAGTACTGCGCATGTGCAGTAGAGACCTGGAAGCGAAGTACGTTCATCCCGAGTAGCGAGGGAGAATTCTCACACTTGGGTGAACATTCATTTGGCGAAACCTGATGGTTGATAGAACATGCGCTGCAAGTGCACCTCGCCCAGATGGTGGCTGCATTACTGCCCGACTTGCGAATTAGCTGGTTGACTAAATGGCTGACTGGCTGACTGGCTGAGTCGCTGGCAGATGACTGCCTACCTTACTGACTGAGTGACTGATGCAAAGAGAGAAAAAAACCCAGAGGAAAAAAGGCACAGGGGCAGGAAATGGACAGGAAAGGACGAGCAAGTGATTATTCAAACAAATATAGACAGTATATATATATATATACCAGACCAGATACGCATCTCTTCCTCTTTTCCCTCCTGCTTTCATCCGATTTAGTCGAGTCGTATTAAGCCCGCATTACCGGGATGCGAGTAGATAGGGTAGGGCTTCTGTTTTCACTTCTAAGTTCAAGCATAAGCCGCGAGCATAAAGCAAGCAGGATGGAAGGTGGTCCGCGCATGCGTGCCCCAAGTCGGTGGGAATTTCAGCCTCCTTACCGGGATGCTAGTGGCTGTTCTGCAAAGAATACAAGGAAAGGGAAACAATGCGGATAGCGTGAGTAACGCCGAAGGGAAAATGTCATCCGCGGCAAATGAACGCAAAATGACAAGAGACTAAAATCGTACGAAAGAAAGATATTTCTGACCCTTGACGACTGCGTGTACAGCTGAAAGCATCAAGCCGGGATCCAGCAGAAAAAGAGCTTGCAGTACGGAAATGACAGATGACTAAACAGCGACGATGGGAGACAGCAGATGCGATGATCGTTGTGGGGACCCGGCGCTGTGAGAAAGAAACCCCCTTGGTGGAGATATGAGATCCCATGAGCCTCTGCTGGGGCCATAACCCACGTGACCTAGATGACCCCGATTTTACAATTAAAGGGCAGAAAAGGAAGCACAACAACCGACAAGTGGAGGGAAGAATACCTTCGAGAAGACACGAACAAAAACAACGACAGATACGATAGCAATCTTTCCCTGGCCATTTCAAATTTAAAAAAAGAGAGAAAAACTCGCTTAAAAACGACCCATTTCTTCCCGTTACCAGGAAAGGGATCAGCCACTTAAGCGCATTATTTCCTACAACGGTTTTACGTGCTCTAAAAGAGGAAGTGACGAGGAACTTCCGGGGATCGAGGGCCACGTCAGTAGCAAGCACAGCAGGCCGACGCGTTGACAAGCCGTTAAATTCACGATGGGCAAACCGCTTTGTTCTCATTCAGCACTAGGACGAAATTAATTGCCTTTAGAGCCTCTTGTGTGTGTGTGGAGAAGACTGAGAAAGAGCTACGTATTTTTTTCTCTCTTTCTCTCCTCTTGCACGCGACCCCCTGTGATTCCTTTCTTTTCTCTTTGATGTACCCTCCTTCGCCATTCTGTTCTCGTAACGGGATACTTTCACGAAGGTCGTCGCCCCAGCTCTGAGAGCCCCGTTAAACTGCTTGCAGGGTCGGGACAGTTTTACGTCTTCGTGGTCATGCGCAGACACCAGCCTTTCATTTCAAGATGGCGTTCCCCTTCTGAAAGAAGGTCCCTGATGTGATGGCCCTGCTGGGGCCAGAAGATGGCTGAAGGGCTCACCTCACTCGTCTTCGCCGCTATAACCCTGATTGGACAGCCACCGGTGACGCTGTCCTCGTCACACAGCCTTCGACCCACTCCTCTGCATGCAAACTGCAATTAGCCTGCAGAGAGTTAAATCTCGAATAGCTTCACTTCCGCCAGATAACGAACGCGAAGCCGAAGAACAGATATGGCCGCCGAGTTGTCGTGGTTGATTCACTAGTGTGCGAAGACCTTGTCCTGATCTCTTGGCAGGACCGTAAATCCATAAAGATGCTTAAAGGACAGTACAGCAGGGTGGTTAGTAAAGAATAGTAAGGTAGGGTGGAGCTTAAAGGATACTATGGTAGGGTGGTGCTTAAAGGATAGTACGATAGGGTGATGCTTAAAGACAATACACTAGGGTGGTGCTTAAAGGACAGTACGGTAGGGTGGTTCTTAAAGACTATACAGCAGGGTGGTGCTTAAATTACAGTATGGTAGGGTGGTGCTTAAAGGACAGCACGATAGGGTGATGCTTAAAGACAATACAGTAGGGTGGTGCTTAAAGGACAGTACGACAGGGTGGTGCTTAAAGGACAGTACGACAGGGTGGTGCTTAAAGGACAATACGACAGGGTGGTGCTTAAAGGACAGTACGACAGGGTGGTGCTTAAAGGACAGTACGATAGGGTGGTGCTTAAAGGACAGTACGGTAGGGTGGTGCTTGAAGGACAATACGGTAGGGTGGTGTTTAAAGGACAGTACGGTAGGGTGGTGCTTGAAGGACAATACGACAGGGTGGTGCTTAAAGGACAGTACGGTAGGGTGGTGCTTAAAGGACAGTACAGTAGGGTGGTTCTTAAAGACAATACAGTAGGGTGGTTCTTAAATGACAATACACCAGGGTGGTGCTTAAGGGACACCCCAGTCGGGTGGAGTAGGTTTTATTGGTCACGTTACTCTGTGCGCGTAGGGTATTTTTTTCTTTTCATACGTCGAGGATACTTAGATGAATAAATCTATGAATGGATGAATGAAGGGAGGGATAAACGAGAGAGGATTACTGAGAAGGAGAGAAGAGAGGAAGTTAGTTGGCGACATTGTATTTTTCGCACGCATAGTGTTCTTCCTCTTCTGCGTGTGTGTGTGTGTGTGTGTGTGTGTTCAAGTGGTGGGGGTGGGGGTCCGGCGGCGCAGCGGCTGGGAGGTATCATCAAGACAGTGAGGATCAGGGGTCGCGGACTTATATTCTGTCTCCAGCACATATTTTCTCTGGCTGTTGCCTGCTGTGATATAATCGAGCTGTCGACTTGGTGTGAAACAACAACAGCAAGGACATCGAACACATGCATGCCAAGCATGCACGCACTAACACGCTCACGCGGGCTGAATGATAACTGGAGAACGGTTCGGAAGTATGATATAAATAAGTAATGGGAGACAAATCATGAGAAACAAAGACAAAGGACATAACACACACACACACACAGAGACACACACAAAGAATATTTGTCTCTTCCTGGTCATCATCCACTTATATACTCACTTACCCACCTACTCACCTACTCAATCACTCTGCGACAGAAAGAATACAAAAATAAAGATACAAATATGTCGTCACCAGTAAGTACCACTTTATTTGCGTATTACAATATCGCAAAAAAAAAAAATTAAAAAAGACCCAAAGCTTCACATGCCTCGACTCACAGTTCGCCTCGAATTTTCGTCTAACCATGAGTTGTGCACAGGGCGCACGCAGTGCCTTGAGTGCGGCGTTCACGACAATAACAGTTTCGAACACTATGATCAAAGCATGACTCTCGCACGCTTTTGACGTCAGAGGGTCGATGGCAAAATGATTGATGATGATAAATGACAAAGATAACAGGTCGACGATAACGGACGTGGAGCCACCGAGAAGAAGTTATCTCAACCAGAGGCGTTTGACAAAGACAAACGTTGCGTGCATGCAAGTACTCACGGATTATGATGCAAGAGTGAAAAAATTATTTAATCAAAAAGAAGTGAAATGAGGAAAAATTGATTTTGTTCTTTCACAAATGCGCTGGAGTGATGGCGGTCGGGAAGATGGCGGGTGGGAGGGGGGAAGGCGCGTTCGAGTATTGAAACGTTGAATCACACACACTCACTCTTTCGCTCCTGCTTTTTCCTCTTTCACGCGATCTGTCCCCTTAACCCCTCCCACCCCCCACCCTGCAGTTCTGTCCAAACTCCAGAGTTCTGCAGCCGAACAGATCGACCCTTTAGCTACCCCAGTGCCAGCGATCGCTCTTAAAGTTCAGCCCCCACCCCCAGCTCTCTTCTACCCTCTTTCCTCTCTTTCCCGTTTCGTTTCTACCGAAACCCTCTCTCATCTCTTCGATTGCTACATCAGTATCCCATCACACATCTTTTTTAGACGACCAGTGCTGCTCTCTGGCGGATGCGTAGGGAGTGAACAGGTTCCGACGCTGCTTGGACGTTCTGATACATTAATTATACAGCGCGTGGACGAGCCGGGAACCCAGCGCCACGTTTATCGCTCAGCCCCGAGAAACCAGATTTGTTGAGGTGAAGACCTTTCTGGCATTTCGGAGCTGTGCGCGGGTCTCGGGGGCGAGCCATTAGACAAGGAGTTACTGTAATGAAATCAGTCTGGGATTTAACCCTTCCTAATGGCACAGCTAAATAGAAGACCGTGAACGAAATGATCTATTACGGGCTGAAGCGGAGGTTAGCAATTAATTATAAGTTCCTTACTGCCTGCTGGTCCCCCCAGTGCATGTATATATATAATGTATGTATGTAAGCAGTCAGCAGAAGAAAAAAGCATGCGTATGGGTGCATGCATGGGCGTGCGTGTTACGACAGGGTGAGGCTTTGAGACTTCATTCAGTAAAGGCATCAGCCTATGAAAGAGGAAAGGCATGCTGACAACACTTCGTGTTCTATGACGGCAAGTGGGCAGGCGAAAAAAAAGTGGAAAGGAGGGACAAAGCAGACATCAACGAGATGATAGGAACCGACAACCATCGCCGGCAGGACTGGGGAAAGAGAAAAGGGGTTAAAAAAAAGGGGACAAAGAGGGCAGGCCGAAGGCAGAGAGGGGATGTGACAGATGGAAAGTCGGAAACAGAGACAAACGTTGCAGAGAACCCAAAATGTCACCTCAAAACTTCCCGATATGCCTTACCGAAGTCAGTCGGACAGCCCGACTACAAGGCCAGGCCAGGCAGTACTTCGCCATTGCTCATGTCTCTGTCACGAAAACTGTAAGAAACGAAGAAGTGTCTAACATTTTCTGCGTCAGACATGGACACGTTACAAGGCGACGGTAGTCATATTGTACGCAATATCCAGGGTACAATTAAAAGGATTGCGCGGCACAGATTTAGCGGGGTCGTTAAGGCTCGTCAACATTTATGGTCGAAACGCCTCTCGTCTCTGCAAGTGGACGCACCACCAAAAGTCTGTAAACTGCGTCAATAAAAGTAAGGCGTAGGAGGAGAGCTTAATCCCGTTCGCATATTCGGATCCCTTTATCTCTACAAATTCTTACAATTAAGACAGTGAGTTACAGGCTTTCATCGGCATGCCTGGGTCCACCGCACGTTCGGACAGTTTGCACAGCCTTGTAGGACAGACAGTTCTAAGTGCGGCGCACTAACAGTACGACTGTTTCACTGAGCGAATTACACGTGCAAACGAAGATCGTGACCAAGACCATTCCTCTTCACCTCCTTGGACTGGAGTTGTCTCCCTCGATCAGACTTCTCCCGTTCCAGACTCGTTCCGGTCTACACCTATTCCAATCGCTACATCCCCCACCCCCTCCCCAACTCTTTTCCAGCAGTGTTGGACTGCCTCACAGGTACTGCATCACAATCGCCAAGGGATTGGGAGAGAGGGAGTGGCAGTATTTCGACCGAGGCCCGACCTTCCAATTCAGTTTTCTCGACTGGTTAAACATTCTCTTTTGAGTGACGTACCCGATTACATGTCGGCGGCAGAGAGATTCTCTCCCCACCCCCCACTGACTTCTGCACAGTCAAGTATTTGCTGACCACGACTTGCACTAGGGGGAAAGGAATCAAGACTGCAGCAGACAGACAAGTTGAAAGGTCAAGCACCAGCTGGAGAACGGGAGAGCATTCTAAAAGTCCAGAACATCAAACCATTTGCAAGCAGCGCCGAAAAAGAAATACGTTTAAAAGAAAGTCTTGTTGGGCTGGCAGTCTTGAAGAAGCCATAGGCTGCTACTGCCTACCGACTGCGGTCGGATGCAAATCCTTTGATTTATAGATTTATAGGCTGAAAGAGTCCCCACCACCTTCCAGGGGCAGCGCACTCTGCTATAAGAGCAGGTGCAATGCAGTCTGTTTTCAGATCCAATGCACTGGCTTTAAAAAGAAAAACTTGCGAAAGATTATCTGTCTTATTGGGAAAAAACCTATAATATTCAAAAGGCGTTAGAAGAATTTGTTTCTATATATTTTATTTCCTGTATTACCATTTCACTGAGATTATTAGCCCTAAATGGGTGGCAAAATCTTCAATATTTTACCTCTAATGGACTTTGGTCGACTCAGTCCTGCAACTGTTACACGAGAAACCGACACCGGGGAGGGGGGGGGGTAGGTTACACAAATTAAAAAAAGGTGAGATTGAACGAGACATGCTCTGACGTTTGGTCGGAAAAGAGAAAGCCAGGCCGGGCGGGGGGTGAAGGAAGTTGGGAAGGAGGGGCAAAAGGTAGAGGCTAGACAGTAACATGACGATGGCTACTGTCAGCCACTTTGGACAGGAGAGGGGAAGACGGGAAGGGGGGGGATAACTGTGAATGGTGTGTGTGTGTAGGGGGGTGGTGTCTGCGAGGGAGCGAGGGAAGGGACAGGAAGGCGTGGAGGACGCGAGAGAGGGATCAATTTGGCCGAGTGAAAATAAATTCGCAGGTCGTGTGAGGAGACCCAAAAGCCCCCTCGCGTCGCCCTGCTGGGCAGCCAGCTCGAGCGAGTATGAAATATGCATCCAAGTCGACAGCAGACGCGTTCAGCGGAATAAAAAAAACCCTCCCGCGCCCTCCCTCTTCAGCCCCGAACGCTGCCGCTGCTGGAAATGAAGCCAGGAGGCCAGCGCCGGGCAAGGGGAAAGTTTCAAGCCGAGAGAAAGCTGAGAAATCGCCTGATCGCTTATGATTTTTTTTTGTCCGAGGGCCTCATTTCCTTAATAGGGGTCCAGCCTTTACTTTATGACCTGCTTGTTCGCTGGAGTAACCTGCAAAACGCTTGATTGTGTTTTCGGGCCTGATAGACTAGGTGGGGAGAAAAAAAGAAGATACGGTAAGCGATGAGGGTGGAGGTGGTAAGGAGGCTGCGAGGCAGAAGGTATGTAATTATATAAGGGGCAGTGCTCGGACCGCCGGTTGATCTGGCAGCATGGGGGTAGGGGGAGGATGGTGTCCTATTACTTAGCTATGGCTGATGGCTGCAGTAAGATGGCAAGTGTGAACTTAATATTTGGGGAAAGCCCGATGGGGTTTTTTGCACAATGTTTAACTCCAGGAAATAATCTTTGACCCATTCTGGATTCGAAACAGTAAAATCCTCACGCTAGTCTGCAGAGAGATATCCGGTCCCGACCCCCTCCCCCCTGAGAGAGAGAGAGAGTAATCCCAGGTATTTTAGAGTCGATTCCACTTCTCTGTGGTGATTAGAATGCATTACGGATCCTGAAAATTTTATTACGTCTGCACGCCAGGCGTTTGATCAACGTTTTCATGTTTATGAAACTGGCTCATAATGCAGGCTTGTAGTTGTGATGGCAGATTCCCTCCTCGAACTGTCCTAGCTTATGTGACGTGATGCCAGATTGCAGAATCCACTAACTTCTAGAAAAACATTGACAAATCACTGTGAAGTTTGACTGCAACTCGCTTGGGTTTTAACCTTTTGGTTTTCCCATCCCTTCACTTTAACTCTCGCATTCAAACTAGCACGCTGACAACTACAACCTCATATTCGCGGAAGTGATAATTTTTTTGACGAAATACAGCAACACATCACTTTCTATGACATTATGCTTGCATCTGATTATTCTCATCTGCCACCTCTTCCCCACCCCTCCACCCCCATTTTCCGCCCAGTCCATTGGCTCGCTCTGCTCCGAGTCCGTTTCGACCTGCGATGTTTAAGAATGCAATACCCCTTATCGCTAGTGCCTGACAGTTTTCCAATACTTTATGATAGATGTGTCGTTATTCCTCCCTCTTCCCGACGCAGGCATGTCCCGCTGGTCAGACTGGGCATTCGTCTTAACTGTCCAATATTTTAATGGTTCTGTCAGGCAGGCAAGGAGTTGGCGTCTTCAATAGTAGGGGTCGAGCAAGCCACAAAACCAAAACGGAACGAAATTATGAGCAGATCGCCCCTTTCACAGCCCTGGACAAGGCTGAGCATGAAATTTAATATAGCAAATGCAACGTCACACCATCAGAAAGGCTCTTCCAACCCCTCCCCAGCTTGCTGGCTCCAGCCCCTGTGTTTTTAAGGTAAACGGAAACGTTTTAACGAAATGAAGTTATCACGCTGTCTTTTACTTGACTAAACATAACTGGTGGCCAAACTGGAAATGGATCGATATTGCAGATCATAAAAGCGGAGGGACCATTTCCAGGATTGCGGAACCGGATTTTTGGTTGGCCGTTACGCACCTCCACGCTGTTCTCAGCACTGTGGTTGCGGGCAGGGTTCAGGCAGAGGCCTACTCGTGGCGAGGGGAGGGGTGCAGCGGGAGGACGAGGAACTACCTCTCAAAAGGGGCGGGAATGACGAATCTGTGAAGTTTAAAAAGATTGATGACAATCTTATAGCTAATCGCTTATCCCCAAACTCGTCTCCATGTAACTCCACATACTCTCAAAGAATATTTCATTTCTATCTCCGCTGGTGAGAACAACAAGTCCTAGGGTATTGGCCTTAACTGCAACCAAGGGCAGATACCCAACAGTATTGTCAAAGTAACAATCAGCCATTAATTACGGAAATAAGCAATACAATGCATGTAAAATATTTCACAGCTTCCTCTTACGAACATCCTCTTATCAAAAGAAATGCACCTCAGATCAGACTCGACAGCCGACCGAGACGTACTCACTGGATGCACGTGAACAGGAATTAAATAATCGCAGTTCCATCGCGAAGCCATGCAGAAAGCTTGTCTCATTGTTCAGGGACTTTTTTAAACCCCAGTCTGTTTCCAAGTATTGAATACGGAGAGGGTGCAAAAGGTATTACAGTGCGTACGCACAATGCGCAGGTAACATTTGCGAGATTTGGAGGCCACAAGTCTTCAGAGGTCAGGAAGAGGTGCTGTTCTTTCTTGCACGTGCTCACCGCCTCGCCAGGTGGGCGGATTGCCGCACGACGCGCGAACTGCCTGCCACAAAACACCGTCCAGGTGTCGAAGTAAGTTTCTCGTCTCTCCTTGCTCTGTGCGTTTTCGCTTTCCCTCGTCAGAGGCGCTCGTCGGCTTTCCTTGCCTTTAAGGTGAGCGCTCGTGATACCATCAGCTGCAGTCAGCAATAGCCCACACTAATGATTATTTTTTTCGGGAGGGGAAGGAGATGCCACGCAATATGAGTCCTCCGGAGCTCGAAAGAAATGGAAAGTGTGTGTGGGAGTTGGTGAAGGGGGGGGGGGAGAGGGGAGGGCACATACAGACTTTCACACACCAGCTTCCTATCGAAGCTCCCTCTTACCCATCTCAGAGGCTAGAAAGCACGCGCGTGCACAGGCACACACAACCTCTTGGGTAATTTTAGTCGCATTCACACACATCCACGCACGCACCCAGGCGGGAACGCGTCAGCGAGGGAAAAAAAAGGAAGACAGAAGCAGATAAGACAGACCACCATCACGAATTTTTGCAACTGCCCGCTTGCACATTGCCACGTCACGAATACTTTTATATCGTCTGTTTCCTGTTGCCCCCACCTACTGTTCCCCACCCCCACCCACTTTGCACACGCGATAATTAATCCCTCATCTACGCCACACTGTACACGAAACGAGCGTAACAGTACGCCTGCTTTCTTCCCGCTGCAGTCAACTCACCAAAATGTATCATAGGTTCCACAGGAAAAAAAGACCAGCAAAACGTTCGTCACTGAGATTTGTCCCCCCTTTGTAAATAAATGATATTTTAGGTTTGTAAGTACACCAGTGAAGCTACACAACGATGTCTTTCCACGGCGACTGCTTCACATCCAGGCCGACGTACGTGTCGTCGTTGTCCAAGGTGTAACTCCCGGAGGTCGTCGTCGTGGACCGCTGGTCGTCACAATCGTCCGTGGCGGTGTCGCTGCGCCAGTCCCTAGCGCCGATGTGCTCCTGTGAACCCAGGGTGGCCTCCCTTTGGTCCCCGCGGCCTGGAGGCTGACAGCGGAAGTCTTTGCTCGGCTGTCGCGAGGAGGAGGTTAGAGATCGGGCCGGGTGAAAGGTCTGCATCTCCTGCGCGTGCCTGAAGCTGCTTCCGGCCGGCTCGTTCCGCGGGAAGCTGCCGGACTTCACGACGTCGTCCACGCAGGAAGCAAAAGCCCCCGTCTTCGTCCAGACAGAGCCCCCTGGCGGCGGGGGCGGGATGCTGACGCCGCGCGGGAAGTCGCCTCCATACAGGGAGGAGGAAGAGGAGCCACTTCTGGGAGACTCTGCTTTGGCCGGCGAGCTTCGATGGGAGTCCAGGGAGCTGCCGCTGGCGGAAGTGACCAGTCCAGACACTGACGAGTTCAGCTGCATCAGGGAACCGCGCGCGGGGTCAGCACCCGTCCCAGAGTTCCCCAAACTGCCAGCCGAAGGCTGTCGCTCCACGTTTCGAAAGGGAGCCTGGGTGTACCTCGGGGGTTCAAAGAACTTGCTGCTGTCCTCGGGCACGTTGCCGCTCTGGGATCTGGGAGTGCTGCCCACGCCCATACCCCCTCCTCCTTGTCTGGGGGATTCCCTGGCGGGGGACAAGGCCACCCCCACCTCCGCCGTGACTCCCCCTGCCAGAGCCTGGATCCCCGCTCGGAGGGGACGCACGCCGACCAATCTTTTTCCCGCCGACAGATCTTTGAAGGTCACGTGCTTGCGCGAGCTGTTGCGCACGGGGTCGCGGACGCTCGACTTGCCCGGATTGTAGCCGTTGGCGCTTCTGGCGGGGTTGTGGCTGTTGGCGTACAGATGGTGACTGGAGCCGGGCAGAGACGACAGGAAGCTTGCGTCGTGTAATGCAGCTAAGCGGCTATGGTCTGCAACAGAAGACAGTTCACTCGTCAGGGAAAATCACTCTTTTTTTCTCCATGGTCGATCGTTTGTCTAACTGAACTATCTTATTCAGAATCCCCGCCTTCGATCGGCAAAGGCATGCTTAACACAGTTTGACTAAAGACGTACTAAATAAATGGTCTAGAAACGGTCCAACCGTCTTTTGACATAGATTCTCCTGTCCAAAATTGGTCAAAACTTTCTCAACTCCGTAATGAGAGAGGGGTGGGGGGAGAAAACTTTCTCTGTAGTGACGCGTTAACCAAGATACGATCAGAATGAAATCCAGACTTTCATTTTTTATTGCTGCTGCTACAGACTGTCAGACTCATTCTTAACTGTTTCATTTGGCGTCCGTTTCACTGTGTGAGGCGAGCCTTATCCAGAGCAAAGGTCAGACAAAAAGAAACCAATCTGCTAAAAGGAAGTGATATAAGAAAAAATGCAAACCTTTCACTCTGCGTAAATTGATAGTTAACTATCGCTAGAAAAGTAATCGCCGCAGATAACAGTCGCGGGCAACATACAAATATCGGCGATGACGCTGAATCTTTTCCCATTGTCGCAACTTATGGGGGGGGGGCTGTTACGAATGTCGCTGGGCGTTATAGCTCCGCGGCCTGGTTATGTCTCGTTTACATCCTAACTTAACGTACAGTGCTTTGGGTTTTTTGGCTCGAATGTTTGATACTTTAGTTTGGAGCGAGGGGAGGGATGCACCGTTCCTTTCACGCTGCAGCACGTCAGATGTCGGCTGCTAGCTGTGGGAAGCCTTTATCTGCAGACTACAAAATAAACCTGTAAGCTAAAAACCGTCTGGCAGCAGCAATCGTTGGAATCAATACAGCGGCAGAGAACGAGCATACACCTGTAGGAGGCAGCCGACTGTGCCCCAGTAATGCGCAGTTGTGCGGCGTTTTAATAGCTTTCTGCTAGTTTTCACTGGCGGAAAGGGTTACGACCGGAGACCGGAGAGTTTATATGAATGAGGGATGGGCGCCAGAATAGTTCATACACTTTATATTTCTTTTTCTTTTTCGCACCTCGTCCTGTGGGTGCGAGCGTGCGTTTATCTGTGGCTGCGCGCACGTGGATTCAAAGGATTGGTGGAAGACTTTGGAAAACATGCCTTTCTTTTAGTCGCAGGAATTTTTTGTTTTTAACTTGCTTTATGCAGCGTGGAACAAAGCGAAGAATGTCAAAGTTCCTTAGGGCGGTTGAGAATGGATTGATTATCACAGTCATGCAATGTGACGCACAGCAAAGGTGACAAGCGACAGGAACAGGTAATTTCTAAACACACATGGAAAATATTACAGGAATAGGCACAGTTGGAGATGTTTTGCGTCGGTTGCACTGGTTGATGCAGATGGTTTGCGAGCTTCACTTCTCCACCCTCCTGGCTGCGGACACGCCTTATGGTACAATTCTCGCCGCGTTCCAGGTAACTAACGACCATAACGACAGCAGGGATACAAATGAGGTCAGGTGTGGTAACAAGAGGTGGCCCAGGGAAGTTAAATTACTGGCGAAAGAGTCCTGTTAAATTTTGCAGTTATAAACATTTTCTAAGATTAAAAAATTGCATGTGTCTGGCATGTTTTGAACACGCGTACTTACTGCACACCTGTAATGATTTCATGGAAGAGGTTAACATTACTAAGCTGAAAAATGTCACTTCTTGTGTGTGCGGGTGTCGTCGATTTGTTTACAGCGAACCAAGATCTGATAATCTCTGGTCCTTTTCTAAGCTGAAGCAAAACGGTCACACAATTTGGGGGTTTTGCAGTGTACGGTTCGCCCAGTTAAGAACAACCTTTCCCTGATGCCTTGCTCCCTGCAGGTCTGTCTCAACCACACGACACAGATGACTCGCCTCTCAGTGAAATGAGATAATGACTCCTGTGGTTACACCTCTTCAAACGCTCTGGGACACCTTTCCTTTATCGATCAGTATTATTTATTCGCTGGGGATTAATTGCTGACAGCAGGTTTGTCTGACATTTCACGACATCCTCGTGCAGAAGCAGAAAATGCCGCAGATTATTCGATTGGCTGAAGGAGAGAAAAAAAAAGCATGTCTGCATGCACGACGCAACAAAGAAAAGATTCGAAACGCTGTTTCGGTGACTGGGGCGGCCCTTCAGGATCGAGGGAGGAGCTGATTCTACCTGCGGCTAATCCCGTGCAGGGAGCGACTTCCGCATCCAGATCTTGCGCTGTAACACAATGAGGAACCACGACAGGGAGCCGCTCCCGACCGCCGCTGCAGCGTCTGAAGCAGGCGCTGTCACAGCACGGACGCAGTTTTACTCCTTGAAAAAATAAATACATCTCACGAACGCGGAGGTGCTCGTGTGACATTTTTGCGAACGCAAGTTGCGGCTGTGGCAAGCCGGTGCCACCAGACCAGTCAATACAATATGCATAGTAGGAAGCGCGCGGCTGGTATCGATGGATCTGCACGCATGTTCGTCAATATCTAGTCGGTAAATTTCAAGCCTGAGACCCGGAGTGCCGCGCAAACATTACTCAATACGTTCTGTTTCACGGAGCGGGTGGGGTAGGGAAGAACAAGGAATGGGGTGGTGGATCCTGCGCTAATTTCTGGCAGTAGTGCAGTGGCGACAGATCTCGGAAGTAAGAGTTGTTAGTGTCGTGGCAGCCAGTTTACGTAAGCAGAACCTGTGATGCTGGAATACAGCTGCAAGGCAAGGCTGGCAGAGTTAGAATCTAACAACAAGGGCTGACTGTAAAGTTTACTTCAGGCTTTGAAAGACAGTAGGAGCTGCCTGCAGAGATGGAATCTAAGCAACAAGGGCTGACTGGAAAGTTAGCTTCAGGCCTTAAAAAGACAGTATGCATGGCTGGAGAGTTAAGAGTCTAACGACAAGGGCTGGCTGTAAAGTTTACTTTAGACACTGTGCACTGCCTGCAGAATTAGAGTCTAGCAACAAGACTGGCTGTAAAATCTAACAGAAGTTAACTATTCTGGACAGGTGGGGGGGAGGGGGGAAGGTGAGAGGAATGGAGAAAGAAAAAGGCTGTGAGACAATTTTAAAATAATAAATGCCTAAGCCCAACCATTAAACTTCCGCTTCCGCCACACACTCACTTAGTCATTTCTAAAGACTGGAACCGTCTCCAGTAACAGTCTTTTCTGGTGGTTGTGGTAGATTCCTGTTCTGCAGCAGGAAGAATGTACACAGACCATGAGATGTCTACTAAAATGTTGCTGCAGATGAGACGCCTGTCGGTGGGTGGGTGGGGGGATACCATAAATCTGTCGATACATCAAAGTAATATTATAACTAGCCTCGTCAAAGCAGTCACGTGAGACCTGTGTGTGGATGATCCGTTGTACGTGGCAAGAACTGGATAGTTCAGTGTTGAGCATCTTCCTCACAGTTCGAAGGCTGCGGGTTGGAATCTAGGAGTACGCAAAGATTATATCCTTGTTTACACTGTGCAGACATTATCAGTATCTCGACTATCAGGCTCCTGGATGAGCCAGCGTATAGCAACAGGCCCCCGCCGCATAATGCAAAATCACTGCCAGGCGGAAGAACTTTCCCTTCGAAACCAATGCAAGTTTAAATGGTTGGGTATAGTGCACTTGAGTTTAAAAGGTATTTTTTCACGTCGGCTACACCAGTTTTGGCTTCGAACCTCAAAGTGAACCTATTTTCGCAAACCTGTCTTGATGTACTAAGACTATTTTGACTATTCCGTAACCCCTATCCTTGCCTGCCGTCTCCCGGTTGTCAAGCGAGGAAAAGGAAAGTACTCTTCGTACGAAAGGAAAAGACTGTGTGGTGATCTCCCTTGCATGCTGATCGCTGTGTACATTACTTGTTAAAGGTGTCATCAGATTTATTATTTTATTTTTGTTTAGGCCTAGGTACAGAGTCGAAATACAGTCTACGACCATCTGCGGAGGAAAAGGAGCATACACGCCGAATTTGGTGTGGATCGGTTTAGGGGTGCGGATTTGTATAACAAAAAAACACAGACACATTCGGCTATATATATATATCTTAGATTTTTATATTCTCCATTGCTTTGAAAACTGGTAAAGGGCGCTTGCTTTATGGCAGCATGCTGCAGTGGCGACTAGAAATAAACAGCACGATCATAATACCTATGCACCCACCCACCCCCAACACACACACTGCAATACAATGCAGACCAGTGTAACCCAAACTCAAACTGCATTTTATTACTTGAAGATACTGGAAAAGCATTCTGAGGTTAATGCTCACAGCCTCGTGAAACACACATACGAGTAGAAAGGCCAGAACGAAAACAACAGGAAGTATGTAATGTCACGCCGTCCTGTTGTTACACAAGAAATGAGCCTATAAAAACACGCTGGGCAGGAGATCATGTTTCAGGTCTTCTTCAAACGTAATTTCAATCCGGAGTAAAAATCGCTTTATGAAAAAGGTTTTTTTTCTGTTGAAGTGTAGTGTTTCAAGAACGACAGAAGTAGAATGTATTTAAACTGTTTTTCATTGCATGGGAAGCTTGGGGTTTGCTTTCGGCGCCTTTCTTGCGTTTTCTAATCAGACAAATGTTTAAAATTTGCCGAACGAAATTTAAAACAAAAATCTAAAGAAATAATTGAAAGAAAAGTTACGGATGAGAACTCGCCGATCAGTCAATAAAAAGTTGTACAGCGCAAACGAGAGGGAGAGAGAGAGACACCGCGTCTGCAATATGAGATTGGTTCGTGTTAACTTCAGACACTGTCGTATCAATAAAGCTCATTAGGTAATTTTTTAAAATTAGCTTTCACAGTTGACAACATAAGCATCAGCATAGGTACACCCTACAACATGATTATATAAGAAGAGAGGAGAATATCGAAATGCATGAAAAAAGGTCATGCTTAGTAACAAATGAGAAAATTAGGTCATGTTAGTAACAACCAACCAAAACACGTTCACACAGAACCATTGCACTTGCACAAAATCTCTGTTCATCCCTCCTGCCAAGTCCCCCCCCCCAAACTCCCGCCTCAAGCAATCTTCGTCTTTATTTATCTTTTTATTTGCCGCTCACTGCCTCGCTCGCTCGCACGAACGCACGCACACATCAACGCTCCCCATGCACGTGCATTTTCTTCTTCGCGGAGGAGCGGGTAATGAGCACGGCGGGATGGGTCTGGGGAAAAGCACAGCAACATGCCTGCAGCGGAACCCTCGCTGCACGCTCTCTTCATCCTTTGTGCACGTGTGCTGAAGTGCAGATTTAAGTCCGTTCCTCTCGCTCGCTCTCCGACTCCATTGTGCCAGCTCCTGTCCAATCATCCAGTGAGTAAACAAGGGAACAAACGGCGTCACGGCGCTGCGCTGAGCAAATACGCACAGGTAGGAGGACTTTTGTCGGCGTCAGGTGGAACAGGCTGTCCCCCGCTCTGTGGTCGCCGCGGTAGGGAGTGCTTGTCTAAGCCAGCGCAGATAGGGCTACTAGTCGTGCTTGTATGTGCGTGCGTGCGCGTGTGCTTGCACGTCCGGTCGAGCGGGTGGGGGCGTGAGAAAAGTAAGAAGGAAAGGGAGCGACACAAGGGGGTAGTGAAGGGAGAAGTCCAGAGAGAGAGAGAGATGGCGAAGGGAGGGGGAAGGTGGAGGAAAAGGGAGCGGAGGGGGTAGGTGGAGGAACAGGGAGGGGAGGGACAGGAATCAAGGACGGACGAGGCAAGTAGAGGGTAGGATGAGCCAGGAAATAAGGACAGGGACACCCCATCGATTTGTTGTCAGAGAACTCAGGCACGAATTTACACCTGTCCCGTCTTTCTATCGAGCTGTTGATTCGGAATTTCCTGGAGGGGCCCTCACCTGCCGCGTGCATGCTGGGAGGACACGGGATGTTGACACGGGAGGAAGAGCTGTCGCCAGTCCGGGGGTCAGAAAATGATGGGGAGGAAGACGCGGTGTGCTTTGTGTGGAACACAGAGATAGGAAGAAGAAGAGTCGAGACAAAAGATCGAGGGAAGGGTGTGTGTTGAGGGAAAAGGAGGCATAACGCTTGGTATCTTGGGAATGCAAAACAGCAGGGGAGAAGGGCAGACACCAAGCAGGAGGAAAAGAGGCAAGGAAGGAAGGAAGGATAGAAGACGAAGGAAATGGTGAGAAAGCATTTCCATGAAGTTGGAGGTTAATTTACACTTCCTCAGGCAATACCACAAGACAATTTTTTTGCCACTCGATCACTGAACGGTTAGGCGCACGAAAAGCAAAACGTAAACGAGCAAACATGCGCGTGAGCCAACATGCCAGCGTACACGCCGTCAAACGGAATTGTGACTGAACTATCTGGGGAGCCCTTTAAAAGGCTACAAAATAAAGTCCTGTCTTCCCTTCTGCTATCTCGCGCGGTCATGACCTCTTAAACCTCTGATGTCTGCAGATTTGCAAGAGTTTCAATAAGCAGCTGGCTGGATGTTTCACGCCAAGTCAGCAGCTGTATCATGACGTGTTCGCCAAAAAGCATTATTTTTTAAAATCTAAAAATAACGTAGAATATGGTCTACAATCAGACAGATGCAAAAACCAGACCTTCAATTTGTCATTTTTCTCTTCCCTCCACCCTTTTGCTATGTGTTCTGTGACAACAGAATTTATGCATGTTCCTATCACACCTTCCCAAATCCCAGAGCTTCTCTGTAATCTAAGTTACTGTCCCGTGTTTTTGTTTATGCGCGTTATTTATTTCTTACCGTTCATAGCCATGGCAACGTGACCGGCATGGCAGATGTCTTCCTCACTGCCACCTCGTCCGCTATCACTTGGAATGGTCTCCCCTGAAGAGTTGCTTTGTTCGTCGTCTGGCCCGCGACTTCCAGTAGCCCAATGGTCAGCCCTCTGCAAGGTTTGAAGTGTGCGTTTGCAGATAAAAATTACACTTTTGAGGTCAGGATAGGGGTGGAGGAGGGGGCGAAATCAGGTCCAGCCGTTTGGTCTCTGTTATGCAATTGTGCCAGAACGACGGAGACCTCTAACTTTACTTCAGACTGAGACATGACAGACTATTCTTCAAACGTTCTCGATTTTTGATTGTTTCGAAAGGAAGTGTTTTGTGTTCGAGGACAAGAATAGCTTTTAATTTCTCGAAAATTACAGAGGAAAGGCTGTTTAATAAAGCAAGCAGGTGAGAAGCCACACACATAGGCGCTATTAACAGTTAAAAAATAAGGCACGTATCACATCACAGAACATTTTGCTACACAACACAAACTTTCTTTGGAAACAAATGTGCAGGTTAGCTCCGTGTATGCAGCAACAAAACAGGACTGCAAGCGTCAGTAACACACAACAAAAATCAGCTTCGTAAACTACGTACTGTCCTACTGCATAAGTATCAACACGTGATTTCAATATGGAAAAAATAATACCGTAAGCCTCCATAGCTCGGCATCCAACAGAAGAGGGCATACCACCAGGCTTTACACAACCGATACACAAGTAAGTAAAAAGTATATCTCTCTGTCTTTTTTCCTGGTCACCGGCTTGATTTTGTGTGTGCAGGCCTAGATTTACAATGTAATGAGATATATCGCACTACTGCTGACTCTTCTGACTCCACCACCAGCACCGCAAAATACTACTGCTCTTGTTTCTATGTTGGGTTGCACGGTGTGGTTTGTCTGGGTCATAGATCGGAAAACTAGATTAGCCTCCATCCCAATATATTTAAAATAGGTATTAAGCTCATTATTGTTAGTGGACTATAAACTTTAACCCCCTCACTGGTACCACCACCATCCCCACGATGACAACGACCGCCACCACAAAGACCATCGTCGACGATTAAATGATTTTCAAAAGCCTAAAAGCCTCCGTAACGTTTTCAGTCCTGACATGTTGTGGCTTCAAATTGCACTGAGCAGACGAGACGCTCCTTAAGCTATTGTGCGCAGCTTGTCTCCTCCCTCCACATCCCCCGCACAATCTTGTTCTTTCACTGTGAATCGCTGACTTTTGCAGCGCGCCCGTAGGTATTTCCACCCCATCATCCTCTGTGGAACGCGTCTCCAGGCGCCTGCAATCGCGCTATCAGTACCTGCTGATCGATACAAAACGCAAATCGATCTGTGGGCACGCCCTGTGCTAATGCACAACATTAAGTACAGCCGATGTTTGAGCTTTGAAGGATGTCCTGTACAAACAGCGCACCTCCTTCCTGCAAAGGGAGATAATTGTTCTTCCATGTCTGCGTGCGGATCGAGTGGCCTGCCCCTGCACTTGAGAACTAGAAACTGGGGCAGGCTCAAGAAGCTTCGAGATCTCGCAAACTATGGAGTGGTCCCTGGTCGAACATTAATGAAATCTTAAAGCCAAAGTTGCAATTCTTCTTGAAAAATTGTCTCCTTCAAGTCAATAAAAATTGAATGGGTAGATGATTAGTTTTAACCCTATGTGGAAAGAAACTTTTTAGCGGCGACAAATAAACAGCCAGCAGAACCCCTCGTTCCTCCACCCATAGGATGACAGCGGTTTTAACTCAGGGAAAATTAGACTGGACTATCAAGTGCTGGCTATCCAACAGAGTTTAAGTTCTGCAGACAGTTCTTAAGTCTTGCGTCACATCGAGCCAAGCTGATCGATTTAACGATGGAATAAACGTTTCCAAAATGGCCGACCGCCATTTCTCGATACAACAGCCCTGAAAATAACTGACTGCTCGACCATGCGATCATTTCCGAGACCGCAAACAATTTCTTGCATGTAAGCCGACTGAATAAATCACCAGACGATCGATGGACGAGTAAGGACGGGTGGAGGTAGATCCCACAGAGCTGACCGATCACGTCTGTTTGCCGGAAAGCTGGATAAACAAGAAACATGTCGCCATCTTGGGGAGGCGCCCGTGACTGGGCCTGATCTTTGCAGGCTCAGCTTGGCTTCTGGCCGGCTGGCCAGCATTCGTTGTAATCAAGAGTCTGAACCCGGCTACAATCGGCTGGTGGTCAGTGGACTTGCACCAGACTGAGACAGCTTGATATACAATAATGGATGGCTCGAGGAAATGTGCATGAGTGTACACCTACGGTAAAGGATATCTTGATTGGAGAGTGGACGGGTACAGATGTCAGATAAGAACGATATATTTATTCTGGTACCAGAAGCTGGAAGGGTGCCATATACGACAACGACACCAGAAGTAGAAGCAGAAGATGGAGGGTGAGAAAGAAGAGAACACGACTGAGGTAAAGGAAGTGGACAAGAAAGATAAAGAGATGGAGGGCGCGATGAAGAACAAATAGATATTTAAAGAGAAAGAACAGTACAGAAAACTGACAAAGAGAAGAAGAAAGGTAGAGATTGAAAAGACAGTATGGCGAGACAAGGAAGCAGGACAGAAGGACAGGAAATGAAGGACAGGAATAAAAGGACAGGGTAGGAGGATTGAAATGGAGAGGAGTAACAAAAAAGAAGGAAGAGGAAAGTAGGACATGGACAAGGACTATAACGAGGTAAAGCAAGAGATGATGACGAGGGAAATGCTGAACCAGAAGAATGAAATGAATGCTAGAAAAAGAAGAAAAAATAACACAGAAAAAAAGGGGGGTGGAGAAGAATAAGACGAAGATTGAAAAGACGAAGATTTGGTCAAGGGATGGCGTAACCAAGTCCAAGTGGCGCCTGTGTTTGTGTAACTATATAGAAGGACTTCGAGGGCCGTTCCTGGAGGACCACTTGCCTCGCTGACCGCGTCCCGAAGCACACTGCGCGGGATAACCTCGAGTACCCTTCGCGCCCGATTGAGCTCCCCTTGCTGAGCGCCTTAATATGCACTAAGCCCTCTGTCTGACCATCTCGTGTTGACATTTCTCCCACGAAGCAAAGCCGATTGCAGCACTGGCCCGTTGCAATGCCTTTTGATGTTGCGGTCATGATCTCTTTTCCCGCTCGGCCTGTCTTTTCGACTCATTCACGCGCGCCAACGCACACGCAATAAGCAAGGAAGTAATGTCCCTTTCAGCCTCTCCTCGCTCGCAGACAGAGGAATCAGGGGGACAAAAAATACACGAACAGCGACGAAGAAATACTCGGAGGATCAAAAGAAAAGGAATATTTCTTCATAAGGCTTAAAACATAAATTTATTGCTTTCTTTTCACACAAATAAAACGAATAAATTCAGATTACTGGGAAGAATCAAATGCGAAACTAACCGGATCGAAACTAAGAAATCCAGAAAACGTTATCCCCATCACCACCACTTATATCACTAGCAGCAACAACAACGCTTAACGATTTACTCTAGCCACAGACTCACCCCTCCCCCCACCCGCCCTCGAGGGGCGTTGAGGTCTGAGAACAGTAGTCAAGACCACAGAACGCCCAGGATCGCCGGTGCTATCGTCTTATCTCCGGTTTATTACTCTCCCTCTCGGGCTCTCTGTGCACGCCCCCCCCCCCCAGCACTAAACTCCCCAGTATTGCCATCACCCCACGCGCCCCAGACATCGTCTCTCAAGCGCCCGCCGTTACCACTGACTGCAAGGGGCAAAAAAGACCTGCGCCTTTCTGGGCCTCCCCTCGGTCCTGACGCACCGGTTACGCAGTCGTGCCACTGCCGCAGAGGGTGGGGGTCAGGCCGTGTGGTGCGGACACTGGAGGTGGGCACTTTACGACTCATCATCGACACAACCGTTTGTCTTCCCTTCTCCTGGTCCTGCTGCTGCTCATTCGCTCCTACTGTCACTATCCCTCTTAACTAACTTAACTTCTTGACTACTGTCACTATCCCTCTTAACTAATTTAACTTCTTGACTACTGTCACTATCCCTCTTAACTATCTTGACTACTGTCACTATCCCTCTTAACTAACTTCTTAACTACTGTCACTATCCCTCTTAACTAATTTAACATCTTGAC
>SMGT01011400.1:115224-126690 GCA_004794575.1 Lanistes nyassanus
AGAGGCGAGATCGAGGTACGTGTTTTGTCATTGTGGTTAATGGTGAGGTGGGTGATGTATGTTGGTAAGGGAGAGGAAGTGAGCTGTGGCACAGCCCTATCGTATTAGATGAAAACCAAAATTACCTTGTAAATAAACTACATTTTTATTCTCTTTCTCAGAAATCATCTTTGTTATCTTTAGTTGTGAATTAGAGTGGAGTGGGGGCTCGGGCCAGGGAAGGTTAGTGAGATAGTGATTTCTGAGGTCTCCACTCATAAGTAAGAAATAATTGTTCGCGGACGGGGGGGGAACGCCACCACGAGCCATTTGTGTGCGTGTGACAAGGTCACGCAGGCGGGGAGAGCAACACGGAGGTCGGTTGTCTCTTTCAAAACCCCCCCAGTTCGCAACAGTCTTGCTTCGTTCATTGCTAATTCCCTTTGTCCTTGACATTTTTCGATTTTCAACTACCATGTCCGTGTCCTGAATAGAGTATGTCCTGAACAGAATGTCCAGAATTTTGTTTTCTAAGTGTTCGTAGTTGCATCCCTTTAATCTTAAACCGTTCTGTAATGGGATGGTCAAATTTAAATAAAAGTATAAATAAACTTTACCCGTTCCTTTTCTTCTTGGGAGAAAGTTTCGTTTTAATCTAGCTTGCTTGTGAAACTCTTTTGTGGAACTCTCTGTGCGTGTATGTGTGTGCGTGTGTTTTCATGCAAAAGCAGCTTTCATCAACCTTCCTATCTTCTTATTGTTCCCTTTTTGTTCATGCCCATTGTCGAGGTTGGAAGCTCATTACTTCCTTGCGTCAAGTTGTAATGCTTGGGTAATGAACTGATGCAGATGTCATCCAGTGCTGCCAGCCAGCCTGCTTGTTGTGCCGCAGCACATAAACCTGAGAAGGCAATCTTGCCATCATACAATGAAAGACGTCATCTCGGGAGTGTTGACTGTAGCGGTCTCTTAATATCTGTGCATCGCAGGGCAAAGCTGCTTAAAGTCTGTGAATCTGGCATAGGGAAAATAAAATAAAAACGAAACAGGCAAGTGTTGGCTCGAAGAGACAGGTTTCTTTGAAATCTCTTGTGGCTTTTTGCCAACGCCTTCGCGCCCTTAACGAGCCAGTCCCGTGCAGTCTAGGCATGTCCTGACTCGGTCACAAAACCGCCATCGACTGCTGTGCAGTAGACAATGACGTGTTCAAACTGCAACCTGCAACTGCCTAACGCTTTGGGTCTGAAGTTAATTTTTAAAACTCCTCCACCAAAAACAGCAAGAAGGGGGTCTTCACGTGCTGTTATTGATTTCCGTTCCTCACAGTGACGATTAAAGGGGTTTTGACCTGCAGCTCTTGGTAAGGAGAGAACGTAAGTGTTCTGTATGGATTGCGGTGAAGGGGTCTGGGGACTGTGTCAATTGTTCTCTACCATACACTTCGCTGGTTCCTGCGCGTCCTGTCACAGTTCACAGGTCCCTGTAAGTTTTGTCCTCTACAGCACAGTTCTCAGAAGTAATTTGTTCCATTTTAAATTGTGCTTGCCACTTTGGACTATAAAAATTAACGTTGCACAGTAAAAGAAGGGTGGGGAAAACCCCACCACACACACACACACATCGATACACAAAAACAAAGTGTAGACTTTCTGTCCTTTAAGCCTTGTTCTAACCTACCGAAGTAAACAAGGGGAACAAAGTTTTGCTGTGACTACCGCACCTCCACACAAAAGGGCTACAAATCTCCGGCCAATCAGAGTGACGCGTTGCATACACATCGCGAAGTCAACTTCGGACTTCATACAGCGCAACCAGCGAAGTGATGAGTTCCATTCAAGCTGTTAGCGATTCCTCATTATTTTTTTCACTTCGCGATGTCCAAACTTCAGCGAAGTTCGCCTACGCTTCGGTAGATTAAGGCACTGCTTTAGCCGCAAACCCACCCTGCTCTCCCGCTCACTAGTCTCCCCTTTTCCCCATCAGTTCACGCTGGTGGAAGAGGATCGTGCAGAAAACAAAAACTTCCAAAGGGGATGACAGAAAGATACTCTCAAGGCGGGACGGGTTGGGAGTGTCAACACGTTTCTCTTTCAGAACGTGTTGTTTTTCTTGATGTTTCACTCACCAGCAGGCGAGAAGTTTCGGGCCGCACGAGACGTGCCAACACTGTCGAAGTGTTACACCCTGTTACACCCGCCATCTACCCAGCTCTGTTCATGCCTGCCAGGATGCCGGCATATGCAGCTCGTGACCTGTCCCTGAATGCAAGATCCGAATAGCCGACTAATTGCTGTCATGGCAAATATTCTAGAAAATGCCTTGAATTTCCCATGTACGAAAAGCGAACAGCCAACGTTCCCTCATCATTGGGTGATATATCAGTTATTCAATAGTCCCACGAGCGAGCAGCTTATTCCAAGTTCTCCGAAACAGCGTTTTCAGAGACGAAAAAAAATGAATCCACTATTCGGGTATAAATTTAGTACAGTTTACATGCATACGGGCCCAGAGCCATTGTTAGATCTCCCTTGGTGACATTCACCTCGCCGCGTCCCACTGTCAACGGTGATACCAGCACTGTCCATCCCTAATCTCCACCCTCACCAAGTTCCTGTTCTGCGGGTCATACCATTTTGTCCTGCTCGTGAATGTTTCGTTAGAATTGTTCTTTACAAAGTAACCGAGCCAGAAATCTTACAGGCAGCCGGACCACGTGTTCGTCACGTGCTTAACTGGAAAGTTAACTTTTCCCTTCCTCCCTCCCTCTCAACCAGACCGTTGCTGTGGCTCTCTTGGTCTTTGTTTGTGGTAACCGACCACTGCCGCCTACGGCACGGTAGCTTTGATCTGTCTGAGATGTCTGGAACCGGGGTAAGTCAGGGTCTAGACAGCGACCAGCTACTCCCATGTTCCACCCATCCCATCTTAGAAGCCCATCCTAATAACGGTGGTGGACTTGACGTTAAAGGCCTGTTTGGCTGTGGGTTACTGGCAGTATTGACCATGGAATCAGGGGCAGACCCTCCCGCGTGTGGCTCATCCGGGCACTAATAGCACACTCTAAGGAGCCACATGCAATTCATGGAATGCTGTGGAAGACTCACCGTATCGGCAGGCACGATATCTGAAACACTTTCGGTCTCGGAAATATTGCACCGTCTCACTTCAGTCGAAGAATCCCGTCAGCTACAATGCTATTTTATTAGAATTTAGGACAAAGCGGAAAGCGACGAAAGCACATGGGGGATTGTTTGTTGCTTAACGTCCCGCCGCAAACCGTGTGCATGTCAGGGCGGTGTTGCTGAGACAAGTTTACGTGCTGCCGCACGTGGGACTGCTGTCGCAACACGGGCCACCCAGTCACATTAATCTGACACCGGGCCAACCAGTCCTAGTACTGTTCCCTGTAGCGCCAGGCGCCTGGCAGAGCAGCTACTAGATTGCCAATTTTTAAGTCTTAGGCACGACAGCCGGAATGACGAACCACCGATCTCTCGTTCGGGAAGCGGACGCCTTAACCACTAGACCACCGAGGGGATCTGACGTAAGCACAAGACAAAACCGATCTAGATTCTAGATTTACAGACAGTTTAGCAACAAGAATTGCATATTGCTATGATAGAGTTATCCGCCCTTGATACCCCCCACACCCCTATCATCCTTTGACAAACTGCCTACGTTGTGTCAGATGTTCTTGTCAGTTCGTTCGGTCCAGTCGTGGCGCGATTTTCGTGAACGATGTCAGCATGGGATTTGAACGACCCTGGCTGCAACATGCATGTGGTCCGGTCGCGACATTTATTAGATGCGTGATGTTGAATTCCAGTTAATCGGACTTTGATGTGCAGTTAATAAGAGAAGGTGTATTTAGTCGTTGATTAAAATCACTATCTTTAAGGAAAAAGGAGGTAGGAACGAAAGAAGGAAGAAATAGAGGACAAAAAAAAAGAAGACGGAGAACATATAAAAGGAAACCATCCTTAAAGACTTTACCAATCATTACAAAAATGCATCTTACAAAGTCTTTAAGCAGACGGCAAAGCACGAGATGAAATGGAATTTCATAGCAACCCCGTCCGTGTTCCGACCTCAACGCTCAGAGCGATACTAAAGCATGCGCGCGCCATTTTACAAGCCTAACCACACACACGCATACAAAACAGCTTGCGCGTGGGCCCTATCGTAATCTGATCGCTGCGATCATGCTGGTCTGGGAGGGGGTACAAACTGTGCGTCCATTCCACCCCCACTCCTCCGTGTCTCTGCTAGCCTGCCGGCGGATCGTGGCGGATTATCAATCACTTGCCCGGGACTCTGCGTTTGTGCTTTATCGTCGTGAACAGATCCCTGGCATCCGCCTCGCGGTTATTGATGGCGATCCCAGCCGTGCCTTTCTTAAATACCGCCATGTGTCTTATCTTTGTCACCTCTTTCCGTGCGCTGCTGCTGTAGCGGTCGTGGTGTTCCCCGTGTTGTCGCCGTGGGAGTGGACGCGGGAAGAGATGGGGAGGCAGGGGGTCGCAGGATCGGGAAGGGTCAGGGTCGCGATTATGAAGACAGTCCCTTTGCAAGATGATACCCAGTCAGGGCAGACGTACCCCTTCCGGGCAGACACTGGAATTTGTATTTGACGATTTGACGTTGGTTAAGCGAGAAAACTATATGACGCAATACCCATCGTATTAGCCAGTGGTTAGGCTACCACACAGAAAGGATAAATCGATCAATACCTTGCCCTGGCTTCCCCAGTTTCCACCACACCAGGCTGGCATTTTGGCTGGAAATATAGGGGAAATGAATTTTTACATGTTTTCAGTGACATATTACCATGTTACTTTTTCAGGTGAAGAGGCATTTCTTAATTCTTCGTCACCTAACCTTTAAAGGTTGCAAAGGCTACTGTTGTCTCCCTGTCACTTGGAAGAAACAAAAGACCCGTGAAAAGCGCCATTATGGCAAATGGTGATGAATAATTCAAGACGACGTGTTTGCTTTTCATCTGCACGATTACCTCATTATGCGCTATGTGACGGAACGAAACTTCGTTATTAATAAATTCGGCATAAAACTAATAGACGAATTATATGCCTCAAATTTTGTGCGCTGAAGTTCTAGTGGTGTGTGTGTGTGTGAGCGCTCACGCGTGCCTGTAAGTATTCACTGCCACCAAGATGGTGCGTGCGTATGTGTAAATTTGCCGCTTGCCTTTCGGTCGCCAGTTTATCCATCCCCTTGTCCGTCTGCGGCGGTGGGCACGCGTGGGCACGCGTCTACCATTGCACGTGCGCGCACCTATGTCTCCTTCACGTCCTTCCTTCCCACTTTCCCGTCCTGTCCATCACCGCCTTTCCAGCTGTGGTGTTCACCGCTCTCCCTCATCTTCACAAAGGGACTTAAAAACGGATGAAAGGGACGAAAATGATGGAGAGGTCTGACTGCACGGGAGAAAGGGAAGCGCGCGGCCGCCTCTCTCTGCTATAACTGCTGCGAAATAATGATCCCATTCCGCGTCTGCTGTGACAGCTAGGAAACAATGATCAAATGGACGCCCTGCGAACAGCGGCCGCGTCTAATGGCGTTGTCCGTTTTCACAGCTGTGTGTGCGTGCGCACGCGCTTGTGTGTGCTTGCGTGTGAGTGAGAGAGGGTACGTGTATGTGTGCGTTTAAGTGTTTTTTGTTTTTGTCTTCGCAGCTTAAACGTGCAGCGTTAATGCAACAAGAGGGGATCTCGCGCTGCATGAAAACGCGATTTTGTAAAACACTGCAAATGAAATAACACCAGCAAGCAGATTCCTGCATATGACTTCCAGTCCCAGTGCTGCTCTCACCGAAATCGTCTCCCGACCCTCGTGCTTCCTCTCAGCGCACGCCACGACTCGCGTGTGTTTGAGATGTTCTTCGGGTGTTTGGCATCGTTCTCCCGACCCCACGCAAGACTACATGCCATGACCTCCGCTGATATGCGGATCAGTAGGTCGTTCTTAAGCTCCGACCAAAAGAGAGAAAAGAAGAGGTAGAGAAAACAGCAGACAAACCATTTACTTCTTCCTCCATAGTTACCGACGGGATCTTGGTTCCAACTCTGCGAAGGACAGAACTGTCTCACTCATCAAGCCTATCACGCGAGCGCAATAAAGACAACATTCTATATAATTTAGACGGTTTACAGGACGTTCTTTTTGGCCAGTTAATAATAATAATGACCACTTGAAGAAAACCTCATCTTTTCAAATCTCATCTTCCCTACGGCCATCTTTCACCAGCGCCAACGGGCAAGTGCCCGTTACATATAATGACACTGTTATAGGCTTTATTCAGTAAATATTTTAATTAATGCGACCTTGTCTTTTACTCTGTCGTGAGATGGGTCTATAGCCTGATGAAGAAATTATCAGTATTGTGAGCGGGGTGGGGGGGGGGAAGGGGAAGGAGGCAGGAGGATAACAGACGGCGTTGGGGAGGCTCTTGGACCGCGGGATAAGCTTTTTCTACCCGCCCTGACGTACGGAGCAGCACGAAGGGAAAGATTCTTGACAGGACGGGCTATTAAGTAGCAGCACTCGTGGAAACCCTGTTTGTTTTCCAGCAAGAGATCGCAGAGGAAACGGAAGGCGTTCTCTCCAAAGCGATCCGGTGCAAATCTCCAAACACGCCGCGGCATTTGTCAGAGCGAAAAACGCCAGCCCCCATAACGACTTGCTCATTTTGCGAGACTATCTTTACAACCAATCTGTCTTATCTCAAGAAAGCATGCCGACTCTTTACAGCTGTGTCAAGACATGTCACGAAGAGGAGGGGAAAAACAGATCTTGGCGCTCGACTAGTCTTCGTTCAAGCGGTACAGAACAGTCGAGCTTCAAAAAAAGCGGGGACTGCTGACAATGACGGATCAGCCTGCGTTTCTTCATTAACTTCGCCTCTTTTTCCAAATCGGTTGGCTCGTTATGGGTGGTTGGGAGCTCGTTAAAGTGTGGTTTGAGCTCGGACTAATTTCAGTGTAACAGGCGGCAAGATGTTCGGGTCTGTCATGTAACTGTAACGCTCGAATGATTGAGTGCCACCCACGCACCGGGCGGAACCCGCGGCTGTTTCTGCCAGGCCTCGAGCGGGTCAAAGTTCACCCGTCAAGCATACTGAGCTTAATTCCCTTTCCGCATTTTTTGCACCACAGGCAGATTTTTTTAACACATGTGAAACATTTTTAGCGTTTCAATTTGGCAAGGAAAAAAAAAGACAACAAAAATCCCATAACCTCTTTAAAATATTGTTGATCTTATTAACGAGGAAATGAGAAGGAATGAAGCTATGAATTATGTCTACGGATGTTCTCGTACACTTCCCACCACAGAACCAGCAAGAAAACGGTCGTGGAGGCCTGGTTAGCTCTACGGGTAGAGCTTCGGACCACAGGGTTGAAGATTGTTGGTTTGAATCCCCCTCAGTGCCCACGGATTATTTCCTGGAGTTAAAGATCGAGTAAACTCCGTTCCATGACCACTCAATGACTGGCGGCCATGTTTGAGAAGGACTTTCCGGTGACCAGCGTTTTTTTTTTTTGGGGGGGGGGGGCATGTTTCAACAATTGTAACAGAATAACCGTAGGGCCAAAAAGGGTGAAACAAACTGATTTTTGAAGACAAAAACATACTTAACTAAAATGTATTTCCATTTGTTTCCCTTAAACCACTTGCCGCAAGGAGGGTTTGAATTTTGAAAGTGTGGGTCGCTGCACAACCCCACTGGACGATGCGGATGGGGCAAACTTCAAAACCCTTGACAGTCGTTGTGCTGTACTGCATCCTCACACCGGCCATCTCACTGCAGGAATCAGTCTGGTGGTTCTATCGGTGCACGGCTTAGTTGAAGGAACCGATCCCCTTTTGGTGTGAAATCACCGCGATGTGGAACCATTGTCTCTCAAAAATTACCTGCTTACCAAAACGTCTTCATTCCTCTAAGGCGACCAGTCGCATTGACCTTTGTGTGAAGTCAAACTTCGACGAACATCTGACCAAGTACATCCAGTTAAGAAAGGTCTTACACTACGTTTAGTTTTTGTTAATTCCGTGTTTTATTTATGATTTGTCATCAAAGCAGCGATGTAACCAAAGGTCAGTCTTAGTGTAACCAAAATACAACTGAATATTGTGTAACCAGAGCCAGCGTGCAAGTCTTTATGTAGAAGGATTACCAGCTCACAGTTCACAGCTTTTAATTTTTTAAAAAATGATTGCTTGTCATTGATGACACATCTCCAATGCTCATTTTATGTCCCGTGAAAGTATACTTCGCTGCATTTTGATCCGTAACTGCACGAAAATGAGACAGCAGGGAGGTAGGATTGCCGACACCGGTAAGACCGCCTCTCGCTTTGGTTTCGCCACCCCCCCCCCCCCATCTGATTTTATATTCAAATCCTCCTTTTAATCCACCTCCGATCAACTTGGGAAAAAGAGATTTCCATAAATCTTCCCACCAACGCACTGCAATCTTCTTATCCAACTGCAGTTTCCTCAAGAGACTGTTATAACCTATATAGCTTCTTTTCACGTGTCTCACAACCTTTGTTCTACACACGATATCTCTTCAATGATCTACACCCTCCTTTCCACACACCTCTTCAGCCGACTGTTGTCTACTTTCCACACATCTCTCCAGTAAACTGTCCACACATCTCTCCAGTAAACTGTCCACACATCTCTCCAACAGAATTTAGCCTACTTTCCACACCTTTCTTCAACAATAATAAACTTCCTTTTTAACACGCCTCTCTATCTACAGCATCCATTCCACGTATGGTGCTCACCTTTAATCTTACAGTCTTCTCCATTCATCAGTCCAGTAATGTGCAGCTACGACAGCCGCTTTTCCACAGATCTAAACAATCACAGCCTTCTAGCTACACGCATGGGAAACTGTGTGGGAGAGGGGAAATCTAGCGCGGGGCTTATACTCAACAAACTCAGATAAAAACCCACAAAGGAAACTAGCCCGTCCTTATGAAACAAAATATAAATCAATTAAAAAAACTGGATCCCATATTTTTTGCAGATGGATGTCTGCACCAAAAGATAGGGGATCAGGAGACTGTTGGAGACAGCGTGGTCTGACTATAACACATTCCGCTGGATTAATTTTTACAACTGCATCGTTCATCCGACCTGGTCGAGCCATGCAATCCCCGCATAACTGAATTTCTCTTCTGTCTCTCTGCTGCTGTAGTCCGTCTTTCTCTCCAGCCGCGCCGCAACTGGTAACCCGTGTGTTCCCCAAAACCTTTCCTTGTCTTCTTCCAGCACATGAACTGCAGGAACTTCAGGCCTAAACTTTAGCTTTACAACCGCATGCTGGAGGGAAAAGGAAGGAAAAAAAAAATGGTCGAAGGGAATCATTTTGGTCGGCTGGCGATCGACAGCGAACACATGTCCCTTCCGTAAAACGTCGACATGAAATTAACGGTTGCGCGCGGGCAAGCGCAGCGACGCTGGCGCTGACAGGAACGACAAGCAGTGCTTTAGCAACACTGTCACACCTGATGGCGAGAAGGTTGCCCTACCACCTCTCCTACCAGCTCCAGTGGCACAACACAAGCCGTCACCTAGCAGCCTTTGTAGGTCCTTTTCCTTTAGCAAAACTGTAGCAGTCTGTTTACAATAGAGGTGTGCGTTCCTCCATTGTGGAGTCAAGTACTGCTACTGCTTTGCGTTAGCGGCCACCATGCGAGCATGACTACCATACGCCGCATTTAATAACGAGCTTTGGAAAATAATAAAGGGTTCGAGCTTTGGAAAATAATCAAGAGACCAACCACAAATAATAACAACATATTAATAATAATCAACCGCCTCCCCTCCTTACAATTTAAAAGACAAACCCACAAACATTAACCTTCAGATCTCCCACCGATACAAAGCCTTAAAAATTCAGTAGCAGCAGCGCGACATTTGACCTCTGCCTCTCGCTCCTGGGAACATTGCCCGTGAATCCCTGTCCTTCGCATTACGGGTTCACATCTTTTAGACACGAGATTAAGCAGCTGGCACCTCCTGTGCCAGTTTTGATTACTTTAACTAAGGCAGACAGAAGAGTCCTAGTGTTGAGTTACTGCGTTGTCTGGCCTTCTGGTTTCGAGTCGCCGAGCCCCCTGGACTCAGAACAACGAACGAAGTCGCTAGGACTCAGGTGTGCCAGTTGAGAAAGCGTATGAAATTAGCGAGCACCACGGGAGTATGAAATTAACAGTGGCGCGAAAATGGGAAAATTAACGGCGGCGACAGAGTAGAAGATTAACAGACCGAGTTGTCTTCAGTCTGTCACCTACAAGGAACGCCGTCCGTCTCCGGAGACAGTGGCTCGGTGTCCGCTTCCAAAACGGGAGATCGGTGGTTCTCGCCCCGGCAGAGTCATACCTATGACTTAAAAATAGGCAATCTAGTAGCTGCCCTGCCAGACGCCTGGCGCTACAGGGAACAGTGCTAGGACTGGTTGGCCCGGTGTCAGTATAACGTGACTGGGTGGGACTGAGGCCCGTGTTGCGACAGCAGTCCCATGTGTGGCAGCACGTTAATCTGTTTCAGCAACACCGTCCCTAGATCTAGTTTGCGACTGGAAGTTAAGCAACAAACGCCAAACCATCTCCAGCTACATCATGTCTACATCGTGTCTGCCTGCATCAGTTAGTCGAACACTGTGAAACCAGCCTAAGTCTTTGTCCATGAGCTCTTTCGAGCAGAAGATAACATTTTACTGTAAGGGCACAGGTGAGCTTCGGGGAATGTTACTGTTTGTATAAGATTCTCAAAGATGGGTTGAGTTTCCTTCAAATACACAGTCTAGCTGTCCTTATTTAAGTTTATCCTGTTGATATAAAACTCAGACTAAAATGGAAATTTAAGAACCAATGAAGCACACTTGTGTTAAAAAGTATTTATCACTAGATCAGCTGAATGGGTTAATGGAAGGCAACACAGTTTTAACAGTTTTAAAGTATAGCTATTTTCCATAAATCTTACACAACTCTTGTACCTTTTAGCTCGAAATTTCATTTTATTTATCAAGCTTAAACGTTTCTGTAACACTCTTTCTGCTTTTATCAATGTCACGTGCACGTATTGAGATGCGTGAAGGACAAGAGGCCAAAAAAGTTAAGTTTTATTTTATTACATCACCAGAATAAAACCTTTCGCACGCCACAAAAAATAAAACTACCCCAACCACCCTACCCTTTCCACCCCCAGCACAGTTTAACTGTGTACTCCGAGAGCCTTTACCAGTCGTCTAGTCGGGTCTTAGTGTCCCGAAATATGTAGATTGTCTTTACCAGTCGTCTAGTCGGGTAGTGCCCCGAAACATGTAGATTGTCTTAACCAGTCGTCTAGTTGGGTAGTGCCCCGAAATATGTAGATTGTCTTTACCAGTCGTCTAGTCGGGTAGTGTCCCGAAACATGTAGATTGTCTTTACCAGTCGTCTAGTTGGGTAGTGTCCC
>SMGT01011400.1:127031-142313 GCA_004794575.1 Lanistes nyassanus
CGAAACATGTAGATTGCCTTTACCAGTCGTCTAGTCGGGTAGTGCCCCGAAACATGTAGATTGTTTTCGTCTTTGTTCTTTTCTAGCTTGGTCCAGTTCCCTTGTTTTAAAATTAAATTGGTCTATCAAACCATTAACACTGCTCCAAGCAGAGCTGTCATGATGTACAAATTCTCTTCGTGACGAAATTAAAAGTTACACCGTCACGTTTGCTGTCAGGAAAAGGATGATATAATAGAGTCGAATGGGTACAAGTCTCTTTTTTTAAATTCTGGAACCACATGGCTCTCCTTTGTTTCGAGGAGTGGTCTGGCGCCCCATTAGTATAGGGCTGTTGTGTTATAGTGCCTTATGCGTACACTGGTGCTAAAGGGTTTTAGTTTAGTACACTGCGATATCTTTGGTAAGTAACGAAGACGTTTTTCTGTTCAAAGACCTTCACATAATCTGGCGAACAACGGGGATTCGCGGGTGATTATGTTACAGTCATCGGTGTTGTGCTGTCTCCGTTACACAGCTGCACTGCACGAACTCCTCGGCAAATGACTACAAGAACATTAGCAAAATGGTTCTCTAATGTGGCACACTACTCCCTTGGTGCTAGCCATCAACTTCAGTGTCGGACTGTGCTCATCTGGGTGAAGAAAACACGAAGCACAGGCTCTCACGTTAAGTTATTTTGTTTAAAAAAGGCTTACTTTCAATTTCTCCCTTTCCCATCTCCACCTTTCGCTTTCTTTGTTTTTATCCAAATTTCTACCCCCCCCGTCTCTTTCATCTTGCACTCTCCTCGCTGTGGATTTCTTTCTTTCTTTCGTTGTTCCATCCTTCTTTTTCTTTCTTTTTGTCTCTTTGTCTTTTTGTTTCTTTCAAGCTGTCTCGTTTTTCTTCTCTCCATTTGCTCTCGATTTTTAGTTTCTGTTGTTGTATGGTCCAGCCTTTCTGTCTGCTCTCATTTCACTTCACTCCCTCTTATTCTTCACCCTCCCTGTCTCTCTGTCTCCCTCGTTATCCCCCCTACCCTTTCCATCTCTGCTTCTCTTTTCCCCTCTCACTTCTGTGTCTTCATATCCGCCTTACCTCCTCCGTACAAGATGGCGCACAAATTGGTCGCGGGCGATTGTCTGGGACGACAACGAGGCTAATCTGGGGAGGAGCGAGCTAATGAAGCCAGAGAGTGGACGCGTCCGGAACGCTTGGAAGACTGACAACACGCTGACCACAGGCCAGTGCCTGCCGGCGGGACAACCAGGCCGCCATTTTCCAATTAGCCCCCGCGCCTGGGCACTACATCCATGGGCAGGCAGACCATCACAAGGTGTCGCCACGCCCGACACACTCTGACCAGGACGCTCTTCCAGGCTAAAATAATTCATTATCTCACATGCAGTCGTCTATCGAACCGCCGAAGACAATTCAAAACAGGTCTGCGACGATAGACAAATTCCCGACAGGCAACATAAAGGTTACAAAGTCGTGTTTATCCCCCCACACACCCCACAAGAGAAGATTATATTATGCGTCCGAAACGTGTACGTACGTGTCTTTTTTCCCCTTTTCTCTTTTAGTTCCTACCAGAACAATGGACTCTTTTGTCAGGCAGAGGAATTTGATCAGTTTCAATACAAGACTTCAGAATAAGACTGTTGTTACACACATCCCGAGAAGTCTAAGTTCGCAATCTGCCTCTCTTTTTCCTCTTCGTGTACGTCTGTCCGTCTGTCTTTCATTTTCTTCCAATTTTGGTCCTCGTTTCGTTTTTTGTTCTTTTTGTTTCCTTTTGTTACATTTTTTCTCTTTATTTCTTTTTTCCCCTTGTGCTCGCGTCGTTATCCCAGTAAGTTTTCTGACAAAGGTTACTTTTTTTGATTTCTCTAGAAATCTTAAAGCTCATCCCCTCTTTCAGAAACAAAGACTTTCCCTAGCTCTCTGTTGCAGTAATAGCTGGCTTCGTGACAGGCACCTTTAATCATACTTAACTCTAAAAAAAAATTAAATCAAGAAACTCAGTCTCTTCCCTCATCTCTGCCTTTTTTCCCCTTCCGTTCTCCGTGTGCTCTCACGCTGTCATTTCTCTTTGCACACATATGAGCCTAATGCGAGCTATAACCTTTGACTGTTCGCGCGTGACTGATCGGCGTCTGAGCATGCGTGTGTAAAACGAAGCCTTATTTATTGCTTAATAATGTCAAGCATGTGAAACTGCCAGCTTAGTTAATTAGCTGCGGCTCGATATTGCACAGCATCTGCTGTTTATAGCCTTTCGGCCTTGACTGTGCACATAACGTTATTATTTTTAGCTGAATATCTTCCAACAGTATCAAGTTACAGTGACAGAGCGACATTGGATCATATGACACAGGTAAAGAGATCCGCAATTAAAAAAGACAGTTTAAACGATTTTGTCATTTATGTGAAAGCAGAACTGAAAGCGTTCAGTGCCAGAGTGCCTGTCTTCAGCTCACTGGGAGTCCATTTCCTCTTGCTCTGAGAAAAGACACTCTTCACAGCGCATCCGGTTTTTGCGGAGTTGTGTTCATGCGTAAACCAACGTATACACCACGAGGCTGGGCTGCAGGCTGAAGTCGTCTTTTGTTTAATGCTGATTCTACATGTCATGGTGCACGTATAGCGAGCAGCAATGACGGCCTGCCGCTTCATGAAATGAAGATCTGGGTTGATTTTCATGGGAATTATCTTCTGTTTATAAGTTTTTATTAAAGGTTTACGTAAAATAAACAGGACGAATTGGCCTTCCTATCGTTCTCATGACTGCAAGGGCAGATATGAACCCTCATGCAATCCGACCCAGATTCGAACGCTTGTGCGGCCTAGATCGATTAGCATGTAAAAGCTCTAATTCACTGGAGCAATCAAATGACGAGCTCTATTTCAGATGAGTAAAAAGCGGAGCCAAATGGCGAGCTATATTTCGCAGGTCTTTCCGGAGGCGGGGGGAGGGAGGAAGAGGGGGGAATGTTTCGGGAGAAGGGAGGTTAAGGGGAAGGGTAAGAGGTGGGGTTAGGGTGGGGGTTAGGGGTAGGGGTCAGGATGGGGGTTAGGGTAGGGGTTAGGATGGGGGTTAGGGGAAGGGTGTGTGTGTGTGCGGGGGGGGGGGGGGTTATGGGCAGCAAAGATCTTCCAGGGCACTGCAACGTTTTCATTGGTGATCCTAAGAGATTAGTATATTTTAGGTAAGACTGTATTTTGATTGGCTCCAGTTTTTCTGCACTTTTTCAAGCTCCGATGGCGCGTACCTTAGATGAAAGTGCTGACAACAGCTTAAAGGACGTTGAGGCACTGCAAAGGGCTGACACAGCAGACAGAAATCTTTAGCTGTGCTCGCCAATGTTTGGGTGCCGCACAACACTTCACACCGTCTGAACTTCCTGTAAGGGGTTCGTCTTGACTGGTGGTTAAACGGCACGCATTCTTTACGGTGTTTCGCTGTGAAAATCGACAAGTGTAATTAAGAGAGTTGCAAACGATATTGTCGACAACGCGGAAAAGGACCCAGCAGATGATCGGCAAGCAGAGAGAGGCTACATCATCCTAGATACTTTTAAACTGCTTGATTGTCCTTTGTATGCGCACGAGAAAAGATGAGGTTCGCACCGCGGAACATTTAATGCGTTGTTGTTACAAGATTCCAGCGATGCATCGCGGCAGGTTTTTATTGCTTCATTTCCATGGTCTGGCAGTTGTTATGTTACCAGCGCAAACGGGTGTGCTAGAATTCACTAACAATGCTCGGACAATCTCAGGGCACGAAATAATGGAACGTATTGCTTGCCAGTAATGTTTACGCAGCATCAGGCGATCAGAGAGAGTGAGAGAGAGACGTTTGGGAGAGGAGAGACAGGCATAAAATGAGACACAGACATAAAGGTGAGACGGAAAGAACAGTTAAAGAGCAAGAAAAGAGAAAGACAAAGCCAGAAAGAGAGAGAGAGGGGGGGGCGAAAAAAGAAATGGCGATGTGCAAAATGGCTCAGCTTTTTCACGTTCTTCAAATTCAAGTTTTTCTTTCTTTGCTTGAAAGATGATACGACACAAGCCCGAGAAAGAGCGGAGGGAGTGGAGAGGAAAAGAGACTGGTGGGTGTGTGTGGGGGGGGGGGGGGGGGAAGCTCTGAAGAGACGAGCCGACAGGATTTTTTCCTGTTCCGAGCAGCGTTGCAATATCACAGCCCAGTATTCTCGGCCGCTCGGCCAAGCGAGCGTAAATGACTTTGGCGCACTCGGTCACCACAACGCATACAGAAGATGGACATGGCATTCTCCCGGGAAAAGGGGGGGGGAGGGAACCACAAAAAAATCAGACTGACTACATCAAGGAACAGAGAAGCTTCCGGTTTGGCTTAAGAACTGTCAGAATAAGAAACTTTCTAGGAGTTGGACCGTGACATGGAGATGACGCTTCTTCGCCTCGAGCTGAAAAAAAACGTCAACAAACTTACAATTTGCAGGATAAAGCTCGACTTCGAACGGCTGAAGGATCTACAAATAGCACAAAAATGTCAAGCCATGATGGGAATGGGGGGGGGGGAAGGATTTGCACCACTGACCACACCCTTAGTGATGGCAGATGCTGACATCACGGATGTGGACACACTGATCATCGCCTTCAACACAGCAGTGACAGACACAGCCAGTGAGATCCTAGGCAAACCTCGCCCAGTCAAGTATCCCTGGATCACAGCTGACCTTGTTCTCAGTGACAAACGAAGAAAACAGAAAAAACAAGGAAGCAGAAGGTGCAGCGCAGTACAAAACTGAAACCCATCTGGACTAGCAACAGCGTCATCTCCATCTGTCTCCGTGCCTGTGAGACATGGACCGTCACAGCTGAGAAGGAGTTAAGCCATGGAGACGAGATGTTTTGGAACGGTCCTTCGTGTCTCGTACAAAGACCACATCACCAGCGAGGCAATACGAAAGAAGATACACAAGCCATTGGATCATACGAAGACGTAACGATCAATGTGAAAAAACGTAGCTGAAATGATATGGGCACATCTTGATTTCATCAGGACTTGCAAGGTACGCTACAGTGAGGATGCAGATGAGGCAGAGAAAGCGATGGGAAAACAATACAGACTGATCCAACGTTTGCAGAAACCCGCAGACTGGCAGAGGAAAAAGAGAAATGAATGAAGCCGGTTGCAGAGTCGTCAGTGGTGCCTCAACGGACTCCAAGGCTACGGGACAAATGATGATGATGTTGATGTTGATGTTGATGTTGATGATGTTGATGATGTTGATGATGATGATGATGATGATGAGGGTGGGGTTGGGGTGGGAGTAGGGATGGGAGTAGGGGTGGTGAGTTAAGGTACCGATTTGCTTCTAATGTGAAAAAAGGTGGCAACGGCGAAGCTGTGATGTCACACAGTACACGAAATCTCGTTTGTATAGCCATCAGGATAACAATCCAGTGGGATTGTGATCGGCTGAAGCCTTTAGTAGTGATGACGAGGAGGCCGCTTGAGAGAGACTTAAGGTTACTAGGCTGGCATAGTCTGAGCCTCACCCGAGCAAGCGATCCTACAATATTACGGGCTTATCACAGTGACGGCCAAGCGCAGGCATCGGCTGGCCACAGAACAACAAAGAAGGAAAGACAGAGACAGAAAGAGGGCGGAAAAGAACGGGATATAAAAAGAGAGATGGCGGTGCGAAAAATGGCTACGTTTCTTCCCTAGCTTTAAACTCACGTTCTTCCTTCTTTGTTTGAAAGACGATTTTGCAAAAAGCCTTCAACAGAGTGTAACATCTCACAGCGTTAAAACAAAGCCGTTTGGCTAACCCGTCGTCTACCAGTGGAACTCTTGAACTTCGCACTGAAAGTTCATCTTTTTCGCACATATTTTTCCCCCACATTCTTCCCCAGCGCTCTCTAGCGTCTTGAGATCTATATCGCCTGCAGAGCCCCGCGGATGTCAGAGGTTCAGCCTAACAATAGGTGCCCTGGTCGCCGGGCGGAAATCTCCGAGCACAGTTGCTGAGGACGATGTTCAAAAGGACAGGTGAGATGGGGGCAGCGTGGAAAGACCCCCTGGGGCGATCTCGCCATACTTGTCGGTAAAAAAAGGAAAATCTACCTGCATAGTCGTGAGCGTGCGACCGAGTGTGTAATTCCCTTTGACATTTCATCCTTCCCGCGGTATCCGGCGCTCGGTTTCTGCGCGAGCCACCTCCCACCCCGACCCCTGCAGACCATCCTTATCTCGCCCATCCCGTGTCTGCGGGACTCCCGCCGCTGTTGCGCAGGCTCTTCATCTTCTCACTATCTGGCCAAAGGCGCTTTCAGCATCTTCGAAAACCAATGCTTGTGAGAAACTGAATTATTTTCCAGAGATTGCTGGAATCCTCTAGCCTCCGTCCCCACTTTGGTCCGGCGAGACCTCCTCCAGACCTTTCAAGGCCCGCTGACTTTTATTACATCGAACACGTCCATCGAGCGAGCCGCTATTCAGCTGCGTAATCATACCTCTCCCTGGGCCTTCGATCTGAAGCCTCGAGCGCTGCTTGTCGTCTGATTCACCTGGGAAATCGATGGCAGCGATCATCTCCCCTGAATACTGGGAGCGGGGAAGAAGAGGGGACAGGAGGAGTGCTAGCAAGTGAGCAAGCAGGAGGGGAAACCAGCCAACGAAAAGGAAAGAAAGAAAAACATCATAGGGGAAGAAAAGAAGGCGAGAAGGAAGGAAGAAAAGGTAGGGAGAAAGAGATTGTGGGGGAGAAAGAAAGAAACAAAGAAAAAGAAAACAGCAACGAATGAAAAAAAGAAAGAAAAAATGAACAGAGGGATGGATTGCCAGAAAAACAAACGCCAAGGAAGCGCGTTCGTACGTGCGCTCGTGAGTGCGTGTGTGTACGTGTGTGGGGGGTGGGGGTGGGGGGAACAGAAGGACGGGATGTAATCAGAGATAAGCCTGCGCCGGAACGCAAAAGGTTTTCTTGTGATCGCAGTGATCACAGCTAGCACAAACTGGCTTCGGCACTTTGCATTATCGCCTCGCTAAGTGTTATTAATTTCCGTGTTGTCCAGCTACAGTTTCCTGTTTCCTCAAGCTGGTCCCCAGATCAGCTTGTCTATCAGACTCCCGTGTGCGCCAACCTGTTCTCCCGCCCTCCCCTCGCCCCGCTCCCGCCCCCCCCCCCCGCCACATACACCCCGTCTCCAACCTCCTGATTGTGATGACGTCATGAATCAGCGGGAGATGCTAGAAGGACTCGGAATTTTTTCTTCCTATTCAATCACTTTTGGTTCGGGGGAAAAAAAAACAGGGAGACCCAGAAGAACCTCAGATGCTGTCTTATACCTGCTTTGCGCTAGCAGGAAAAATCAGAATGCTAGTGACCCAGTACCTTGATGGAGTTTAAAAGTACTAACGAATAACTCGGGGATTACGCTGGCTTTCTTTCAATGGGCTGGAGCTGACAAGTACACAGATGTGGAGCAATTACGGATGAAATTGTTAGTTTCAGTCCAAAATTTATTCTTTTTGGTCCGTCCATCGATTCTTCTTTTCTTACCTCCCTCCCACCCTTACTCGTTTCTTCCTTTCTCCCCGCCTCCCTCCTTTTTCTCCTTTTCTTCCATCTCTACTTCTTTCCACCATTCTCTTCAAGCCTTTCTTTCTTTCTTTCTTTCTTCCTTTCTTCGTTCCCTTCTCACTGCCTTTCTTTTTTCCGTCTGTCCTGTTCGTACTCTGCCGCTGTGTTTTTAGAAGCAAACCTGTATCTTCCTCTTTTGGTTTCGCTCTCAGGAAGGAAGCAGAGAATGAACAACATAGCATCAGCGTAATGAGTTAACTGTGCAAAGTAGTCAATGTGTGTACCTTTCCTAGCGTTTCTCTTAGAAATAGGTATATACGCGTAGGAAAGCGTACATACATTTTGTACTGCAAGAGATAAAAGCGCCCTCCATCTCTACTTCTGTCTTCAAGGGCCCTGTTTAGCTCAGTTGGTAGAGCTGCGCACTAGCAGATGGACGGTTGTTCGTTCGAATCCAGGTGTGGCCAAGGATTATTTCCTGGAGTTGCACACTGTCCAAACTCCATTCGCTTTCTCCCCGCACATTAAACTGTCTGTCCGCACTGGCCATCTTACTGGAGCTATCAGTCTGGTGGTTCTGTCAATGCATAGCTTAGTAATAGGACGCCATCCCCCATAGTGCGAAATCACCGCGAGGTGGAAACACTGTACCTTTAAATAACCAACCAACGTCTGCTTTCATTGCCCATTCGCTCAAGTCCACTCCTTCAATCATCTTCTCAAGCAATGACATCCCTGTTCATATCTCTAGATATTATATGTACATCACCCGTCATTTATGCCGCTCATTCTGTATATAACCTATAGGTGACCACTATTCTTAAGCCTATGCCTATTGTGGAACCTTTAGAAACAGTATTTGTATATATTATTGACATAACGCAACGAACGAATAAAAGTTGTTTAAACCAATGTGTGTATCTAATTTCTTCAAACTAATGCATCGTGCATACAATCTCTAGAGACGCGTTTGGATAAGAAACAACATAGCAATACAGCAGCCAGTTTTTCTCTCAGGTCCCACTCCTATTTAACGGCCCGTGAAATACCACACAAATGGCTTTTGCTGGACGCGTAGCTAGGATATTAAATGCTCGTGGTCTCGGGATTTGTCTCCCCTTGTGATTAGAAAAAAGGACGTCAGTTTGTTTAATTAAAAAAAATGACAGCTTTTCCTTTAGCGACATGTATCCTGTCAACATAATTACACACAATCTTCCTAAATCGAGTGTGCAACCATAAACTTTCTTATAAACAGTGTTATCATCCACACGTCCCTAGATATGCTGTAATCGTAAAGCCTTCTTAAATACAGTGGGGTTTTTTTCATAATGTCTTCCGAAAAGCTAAACAAGAAAGTTGGAGGAAAAATATCAAGTAAAATTCACTGGTATGTGAATACTCTTAAACAATTTTACTTTTAATACTGGTTTGTACTCGTGTGTCGCGTTCACGAAGAAATGTTTTGTTTGCATGTTGGTCTTAACTGTTGGGTTCGGGACGGACACAAGAAGTTGTAAATATTGCAACAAGCAATAAATCTTTCTTCCTAGACTCACTTAGTGAGACGTTTTTGTTCTTTCTACTACTTTTTTGCGATTTTTTCCTGGTCCCTTACACAAGCTGGTATATAAGGTTTTTTATTTGTTTAAATTTAGGCGTGAAGATTCATGAAAGCCGAGCCCAGTACCACTACTTTTAAATTTCCTTCGAAACGTCAGCCGATGCTGAAAATCACGAGCTGGGGTCCTGATGTGCTGGGTTATCGACTGGACTGCCCGGACGATTCTGAAACAATGGCGGATAGAATTAGCAAGACCGTTCATTATCAGCGCCATATCGTAACGGTCGGTCGGGATCTCTGGAACCAAGAAGAACGAGGACAAGAAGCGTGAAAATGAGAATTATTACCAGACAAGGACGAAGATGAGTTGGGATTAGGCTTCAAGTTATCTTCCCTTCGAATCGAGGTCTGTGGCGGCATTAAATAAGGAGGGCGGGTGGAGGCGCGGATGAGATAGGAAGGGCCTGTCGAGTGAACCGCTATCCCAAGTCTTGAAGACGGCCTCAGGCGTTTGGCACTCCCATCATGCAACTGATGCGAGTAATCATGTTGTTACCAGGCTATTTCTGTCTCTATAACCGCTGGGGTTCCGTGGCTGTGGGGGAAAATAAGACGAAGCCCTCGGCTAGACCTTTAAAATTAACGCGAGCTTAAATCTTTGGGCGACGGGTTTGTTTGAAAACAACGTGGAATCGCCGAAACGTTTGCGTACTTGGTGCGTGCGATCGCGCATGCAAGAGAGAGGAGAGAAGAGGGATGGACGCAGAGGTGGAGAGAGAGAAGACAGAAGAACGACAAACAAAACAAAACATGAACATCTCTCCCCTTTCGCCCCCACCCTCCCCAACAAAAATGAAAACATGGGGACTCACCAACCAAAGTAATGCTTTCTTTTTGTTTATTTCATAAAAGTGCGAGAAAAACTTTTTTTTGCAGCCTCAGACGTAACTATAAAAGTCTAAATGCCTTCTATGTTTCAAAATGTTCAGATTCTTTGTGGATGAATGTATGAATTCCCACAGTCCTTACGGAGAGAGAGAGAGAGATAGGGAGAGACACGAACATGCAAAAGCAGGAAGAAATTTGAATCTTGGTCGCTAGTGGTGGTGGAATTTCTCGCAAACTCTCATACATGTATAATAGATTACACGGCTGTCGCTGGACAAGCAGATTAACGAGATGCTTCTTGCACACGAACATTGTGATGATGATGCTGGGATTTTTCGTGCACTGTACTGTGACGTCACTGAAACTGCGAACTGCTATAAAGCAGCCCAAGATGCGTAAGCAGCTTCTTTTAGGTACAGTAAGCATATTCCGTCGTCGTTGACGATAGCCGTGCGGTAAAAATGTTTTGCTTAACAGCCGAAAACACGTGCTTGGATTCTCCTGCTTATTTTAAATTTTTTTTTGTATTTTCTGCGTGGGGGTGGGGGGATGGGGGTGAGGGTAGCAGAGGTTTAGGGTTGGGTTGGGCACGATTAGGGTTATAGTGTAGGTACCAACTCAATTATTTTAATTGTAAACAATTAGCTACCGCTGAAGTCGTGACGTCACACGGTACAGGAAACTACAATGCAATACAATACAATAATACTTTATTTCCCACATGCAAGCATAGGACTTTGTTTGGTATCACAGAATACAGGCAATCCAACAGTCAAATCCTAAAATAGAATAGAGCAAACGTATAGCCATCACCATGACTACACAGCTCGATCCTTCGCCATCTTGCGTTCTTGACATAGTGACCACGTGGTTGCGCAGAAGGAAAAACAGAGGCAGGCAAACCAAACGGGGAGAAAATCAGGAAACGTGACTATCCGGATGTACAGGAGACGCCATCTTTCTGCGCACGAAGAAAACAGGAGTGGGTGTTGTTCTCGGTAACTACATTGCTGTGTACAAAGTGGTGTGCTTTCACAGGGGTAAATTGGAGAGTGTAGACACCCACCGGTGCATGAATCTCGCGAGGATACGGGAACACGGGAACGGACGCGAAGTGGGAAAGCCGAGCGTTGGAGAGTGACAAGCTGAATGAAACTCCCTTGGAAATGGTAGCAGACCTATGAAATGCGCATGCCATAAACATCTCTAGCGGAAAAGGGAACCTTTTGATTGTTGTCCGTAAATGACAAAAATAGCAAGCAGCTCCGGAGAAGACCAGTTAAAGATAGCTACCACGTGCCGTTGTGTGTGTGTGTATGTGTGTGTGAGTGCGTGAGTCATACTACCCACACCTCGTCTGGATCTACCTCCGTCTTTTGTTGGTTTTTTTTTTAAGCATCGCCCGTTTGGTCCATGCTGGCAGGTCAGACCACCAGCCACGCCACATCAGCTCTAGTGTTTTGTGATCACTGCGGTATACTTCGTCCAATCTCGTTCACTCCCATGCGGCCTTATAGGAACGTCCGCACTTCAGATTAAAAGACAGAAAAAAGCTGCAATGTAGTACCTGTCTGTTTCCTCCACATCTCTCTCTCCCCCCTTTTTTTATTCTTCCCCTTTTCTCTTTTCTCTCCCCCATTCTTTCTCTCCTATCTCCCTATGCTTATAGGGCGTATATGTGTGTGCGCGTGTGTGCGCGAGCGCGCATAGAATGACGAAAGAAAGATAGGGAGAACAGATTGGAAAAAGGACGGCAGGTGTTTGTACTGTGTGTCCTTTTCGTTCATTAAGTTCTCTAAACTGTGTAATCGAAAAATTACGCCTCCCTGCTCAGGCAGACAAAGCCGAAATGAAAATGAAGGTGGAGGAAAAAAAACCATGCGGTCAATATGAAACAAACAGCGGCAGAAACAACAAAAAACAGACGAGATAAACGAATGAGATTGCGCGTAAGCAAATACTGATTACTTCTTAAACTCGAGAACAGGAATCCGGCAATCACTGAAAGGATTTGGTTACATTTTTATCCCTAATTATGTGCGATCAAAAAGCACTTGCCCTAAAGTACAGCTCACAAGGTATCGACATTAAATTGCAGTACGCCGCAAGGATTGAAGGAAGGAAAGAAAGAATGAATGAAAGAAAGAAAGCGCTGTCCTTTAGATGCTCTTGAAAGTAATAATAAACCGGCTTCTTGCTGATTAGCTAGGTGATTTTGTTCATTGCCTTGAACTGCCATCTGTAAGAGATTTTCTTTTCGTTTGTTAGGGTACGGAAATATTGTGACGTGTTTGCATTTAAGAATAAAATATTGGTTCCAGTAATGTCTGGCTGTTCCGGTCTTGTTTGCAGGGTTTAGAGCTGACATCAGAATACGGGGCGGCGTGCTGGCTCCAGCAAATTTACCAACACACGACGAAGGTAAAGACCCTCCATGAAGTGGTATAAAGATGACAGTACTGAAAGGCAAGAGTTGATAGAGAAGAACAAGGGAATACCAGAGAGAGAGAGAGAGAGAAAGAAGCCATCGAACCCATGAGACTTGTTTTTTCTTTTAACTCCAAGGAAGTTCACCTACGACAGAGGAGGTTAGCGATCATCACGAAGTATAGGTTTTGTACCTCAAACGACCACACTCGCCTTGCCATTCTCTCCCTCAGTCTGCGGTTCCCCACTGTGCGGCTTTCGACACCAAAGAACGTGATCTCTCATGTATGGGTGGCGTTACCTAACATCCAGCTCGTTTTTCTTCATTACGTTCTCGCCTAGCCTTTCTCTAGCGAGGCGTGTGTGCGGTAGCTAAGGCCTGTTGCACAGACGCGAGCAAAGGGAAGGTAGGCGAGGCAATGATGAGGCAATGATGGCCTCCCTCGCCTTCCACTCGCCTACAGAACTCGCCTCTGGCAACAGGGTAGGCAACTCCCATGAACAATCTGTTCACCACGCATGGCTGTGTCTCCTGGCCTTCAGGCAGCGTTTCTTGAAAACGGAACTGGTCGTCGCCAGGCCCGAAGCAATTTTTGTTCAGACAAGCCAGCGACTTGCTTTAAATTTTAACGCCTCTGCTTTTCATTTAGTTCTTTTTTATATAAATATTTTCTTTGGCCGTTGTTTCCTGTTAGTTTGAAAATCGCTAGTGCGTTTCGAATTGCCCCTGTGGCAGCAAAAATGGCCAGAAGAGATTCGAGCTCAGCTGCTTGTCAGCGAACAATGTTTTCCTAGCAAAACGGAAAGCGCTTGTGCGCATGCGTTTATTCGGTTACCAGGCCCGCGATGGGCCTCTGGGCCACAACGAGCCAGTCCTTGATTCTGATGTGCCAGTGATACCCAGCCATCTCTGCGCGATCCGCGGAGCGTGAAACAAATTCAAAAGGGCGCGCAAAGATCTAAAAAAGAGAGAAAAAAACCAAAACAAACACAAACAATGAAGAAGCCCATCAGAATCTCATAAAACCTAATCTCCAGTGTAAACATTACTGTGCAGTCTGTTTAGAATAGTTTTTTGCTCTCCCCCTCTCTCTGCACTCTCCCTCGCTAGCTATATACCTCCCCTCCCTCCTTCTATCTCTCCTGACCACGCGTGAGCAAAAAGCCGTTGCAGATGTCCACAGATGTTCACCAGATATAAATAACGCAATAAGCAAGAAACAAACAAAACAACAACAACAAAAACAAAAAACTGAAAATAAAATAACAATATCATAATCCAATAAAATAAGTATAATCAAACAACTAAAAAACACGCTGAAGTTTCTGCCCTTCATCTCTCGGTTTGCTTGTATAGGTTCCCATTCGTCTGTATTTATGTTCAACTTCTTGAGTGTTTTTCTCTTCCACCTCTCTTTCTCCTTTCCCGTCAGTTCTTCCTTGACCCTTTTGCTGGTCTGCTTCAGCAGCTGGTGCTGAACACAAGCGATTCAGTGAGTTATATAACTGTCATACTGACACACGGCCATCTAGTTTCACAGGCGTTCTTACAGCAAGTGACTGTGAAAACTTTTGACAGAGGTTGTGTAAACGATCTAGACTTCACAGAAGAACAAGACATTAGCATGTCAGCAGCCAGAGTGTAAGATGAAGAGCGAATGGCATAGCAAGGGAAGACGGGTCATCATCACAGAGTTTTGGAGGGTGGGAGCGCATATTTTATGATGTGGGTGTTTGGGGAGGGGGGCTGTAAAAGCGGTACGCCTGTTCATTTGTTGTCACCCCAAACTATTTTTACTGCCAGAGACAGTGCTCTTGTTTTTACTTGTTTTCCTCTACACGGCCTGTATTTGCTATGAAGTCTTTTATTGCCTGCCACCACTGAGTATTAAACCAGTCGGAGAAAAACGTTAGCAAAAGATTTACATCTTTGTTATGAGAAAGCGATGGGTAGGCGGATGGCCGAGAGGTTATGTTCGATACCATGCGCTGCATCACACTTCCCCCAGTTCACCCAGCTGGGTACCTGACTCGTGCGCCAGAGAAAGTGAGGCAACAAGAGAGAAATGAGAACCGCCATCACGATCCACAGAAAATTCGGGGTCTCAAACGCCCTTTCTCCCTAACAAAACGATTAACCGGACATCTTGCACTTTTACCTTTAATAGAAGGTGCCCATCCTGCAAAGGAATGTGGAAAGGGGGCTTTCGGAAGGAAAAAAAATTAGGAGAAATATATCTGTCAAGGGAAGTTGCGAAACCAGTTTCTTTGACACCAACGCTGCAACAACGAAACGTTAGTATGCTTAAATTGTCCACAATCCACTCACCATTGCATTTAAATGCTAACGGTTATGATAAATAACACCAACAGCTTATTTACTGCACTGCACCTGCAGTCTGCCAACAACCAACAACAACTAAACGCCCACACGTGCAGTTCCTCATTCGCTGGTGAAAAAACATTAGCTGCAGCAGTTAAATCCTTTTCCTCTTAATAATTTGGTCCCAAAATATTTTGAAGCATTTTAACTCGCCTGGCCTCCCTGTGCCTCATCTCTAATTCATATGATAATACAGTGTCTAGATGAGATAAGCATCGCGACTTTATTCACCTACCCAAGAGCTGTCCACTTCCTTGTTCCAATTCTCCACCCAGCATCGCCACCGATTCCCATGTCCGTCTATATTTTGTTCTCTTTTCTCCATGTCGCTGGCCGTCCCCCTTCCACCCGTCTGTAAACGTGCGAGTTTGTGCACGTGCGTGTGTTCGTGCTTATGCGTGTATCGGTGTCAATCCAGATTCAGCACATGCTCGAAATTCAGCAAAGCAGGACGGGGG
>SMGT01011400.1:147599-167734 GCA_004794575.1 Lanistes nyassanus
GCATACGGCAATCGGCATACGGCAATCGGCAACTGGCATTTCACATTTCGGCCCTTAACATTTGCGGTCGGGCGCCTATATAGCCCTGAGCGCGGACTTGCCAGAAAAACGCGAATGGGCTTTCTACCCGTTCTAGGTGGAAGGCTGTAGCCCGGAGTGTTATTCGCCCCCACCTCGCAGCCGACCCCCCTCTCAGGGTGACGGGTCAACCGAGGGACGGGGTGCGGGTTCCCCTCGCTCTCAGCTGGCTACCTTCCCGCTCCACCGCGCGGTCTCTCCTGGCTGTTTTGTCGACCCAATCGGGTCGCCCGTAACAATTTGCTCTACCTCCTGATTGGGTAGGCAACTAGACGCCGGAAAAATCACAACATGTTCTACGTGTTCTAAATATGACCCTACTTGACTGAACACTTGTTGCCGGCACACATTTGGAACGTTATCAGAACACGGTTTATAATATTCCGCCCACTTGAACACTTTCGCGAACATTGACCAGAACCCGTTTTACACTAAAGCGTTCCAGATCAATTTAAAAGACGTTCTCTTCTGGTAGCAAAATAAGTGTTCTAACCTAAGCAATTCCTGATGACTTAAAGCGCATCTCTGTACTGTCAAGACAAACTTTTCCCTCGACTGCGTTTCAAATGCCGATACAAAAGTATCATGTTAAATGTAAGTTAAACACACATCGCATTCTACAGTCTGCCATCTCGAATAGGCTAGTGCGTGCATAAATTAACAGAAACAGAAAATAAGACGTGCCTGCCTAGACAGGTGGTCATGAATAGGGCTACGTTTGTAGTACGTACGCTACTAGCTAAAGCCCCCGCCATCTGCAGCATTTTAGCGAAGGTCAGCTCACACAGTCTGACACTAATGGGCGCAAGGAAAGTTTCATTTCTCGACTGCGAAGAAAAGTTTTAAAAAAAATTTGCCGAGGAGATGTCTGCACAGAGTTATAAATATATACTGGCAAGAAAATCTGTCCGGATTTTGAAAAAAAAACCCACTTAACATTTATTTTTAAAAAAAGCGAAAGCAGCTAATCGTCTGGGTAGGACAGGAGCAGCCAATATAATGCAATCCTATCAAGGACAAAATCCTTTGAACATGAAAATCGAACTTGCTCCTCGTGGATAATGGTGGGCTGCAAAATACTTCTACATCGTGTCCGTACATAAAACTGGACATAACATACGCAAATGTCTTTTCATTCGTTATTTTGACCGTAAACGGAGATGCAAACCCCCATGCAACTAGACCCTGATTGCACACGAGTTCGTATCTCTTGTTTGCACGTTAGAGCTGACTTAAAGTACACAGTGAAAACGGGCCTTACGGGCACTCTTTTGACCGGAAGTGCAGGCAAGAACCCTCATGCAACCTAATCCAGGTAGTGACGTTAGAGGAAATCGTTAGCTTATCGCCAGCCTTAACAGAAGCGACAAGGAAATTCGACGACAAGGCAGTCTGCTGGCCGCGGATTAGAAGTTAGCACGTTATCCTTCAATAACTTTGTGGGGGTTCTTTTAAATAAAGAAAAACTCCAGGTCTCCACAAAAAAAGAAAGAGAGAGAGAGAGAGAGAGACGTCAGTGCCAGAAGTCTTGTCTCGTATAGTAAACAAGTCCACCCGTCTTTATTAATTCCTTACACTTCTGTGCACGCTTTCCGCAAGTCGCGTTGCCAGTATATACTCGTTTTCTTGCTGGGTGGGGCTTTCAAGATTCAAGTGGAGTAATTGTCGCTTTCTTCGGGAAGTTAGCGAAGGAGATAATTAATGACTTAAACACAGACGAGACTCTGAAAAGCAACACCGCAGAAACGAGAGGAAGGGCTGTCGCTTCAGACAGGCTAGGAACTTAAGAAACTGCCGGGGAAAGGAAGGACAACGAGTCAACAACAAAAAAAAAAAAGCCGACTTCTGACCTTAAGCGTAGGCATTGGTCACACCAGACGATGTTGGTGAAAGAGGACGACGATGATGGAGACGACGACGATGACGACGACGACAATGATAATGATGATGACGAGAACGATAATGATGACGACAGCAATGATTATAGCAAATAAGATTGTACAGCAGACGTAGGAAATGTAACAATAAAGGGTCGAATTCTGCATTACTAACTAAATTACGAGCAAGTTTTATGCAAACATAAATGCGTGTATATGTGTGCGTGTGCGTGTGCGTGTGCTTGTGCGTGCGTGCACGCGCGCCATCCTCAGCGTCCTTGTCTGGGCGCGCGTGCCTGAGAAATAACACGGGGATCTCTGTAGTTGATGAAAAACTATTGAAAAGTCTACATTTAAGAGTCTTCGCGAAGGCAGGAACCCGTGGATCGCGCACCCAGGATACTGGACCAGACCATCCAGCCGTAACAAGCAGGCCTTCCCAAGGGAATGTACTCTCCAGCCAAATCTTGAAAAAAGAAGCTGCATGTGAAATAGACAGTACCCTCTAGGGCAGCTTCTCGCAGATGCAATGCCCTCAAGGGTGGGTACTCGCACACACAGCCCCATCCACGCTCGCGCAAGCATACACCTGTCTGCAGGCTATCTCGGTCTCTTTTTGTGTGAAAACTCATAAACATTAACATCGGATAACACGGTAAGCTGTCGTCTGCAATGAGACTCTGAGATGTCCTAGACCATGAAGATTTCTCGCTCCCATGAGACAGAGCATGAAGCAGATCTGTTACTCGACTGCCTTTTTTTTTCAACTGCCACCAGTTACATCCAACAACACCCCCCCCCCCCCGCCGCTTTAAACTTGCCTTTTAACACTAACAGATTGAAGCTTCAACAAAAAGTGTAATATTGTTCTTGGTTTTGCACTAGTACAATCAGACACCAGCAGCTAATACAATAGCAAGGACAGCAAGTGTAAATCACCGCCAAGGTGATATCTGAGTTACACATTTCCGCCGTAGCGACCAAGTATCGTCGTATCGAGACTCCCCCCAAGAAGAGGCACAGCGTGAGAAGAGTGGAGATGTTATTAAAAGCCAGCCGTAACTAGGGAGAACTGAACCGGTTTCACAGGGTTCGACACAGTCGAGTGAAAGCTTGGGCCCAAAGGTAGCCTGCCTGTCTACAAATAAAGAAATAATCTAATTTCCATCGACAGAACTTCGCCGCAATTTCTCGTTAACTAAGACTACCTTAAAATCGCGAGACGTCAAAGAATTTCAAATCGAATTTCGCTCCCATTAAATACACTTTAACTGATGGAGTCGCAATACTTCTTTAATCCATGTTTCGGTTGACTTAGTCCGCCCGTCGTCTGACTTTATCTTGGAAGATGCCCGGATGACGTGGACGGAGGAAGGAGCTCGCGGCTAGTGTGGGAGGAAATGGCTGAGGAAGACAGGCCACTCGACTCAGATAATCGCCGCCATCGCTCACCTGGTCACGGCCTGACCAATGCAGCGTGTGTACTCTGGTCCCCAAATCCATCAGGCGGAATGGACAGACCACGGGGCGTCGGACAGGGGCGACAATAACAGCGGGACTAACGAGGACCCGTCCTCTCCCAGGCCCGAGCAGGCAAGTGGCTTTCAAGATGAGGAGGCTGTTGAGAGTGGAAGGTGAAAGGACGGGGGTCGGTGGGGTGGGGTGGGGTGGAAGTCAGAGGGCTCTTCGATAGAATTAATGACCATGGTTAGCAGTCATACCACAGATACAAGCGTGTGGTGTGTGTGCGTGTGTTGCGCATTATCTGGGCGCGCGCACGTGCTGTGTGTATGTGTATATGCGGGTGGGTATGCACGCGCTGTTGTAGTTTTGCGGGTGCTAGCTCGTGTGGGTATGCTGTCTGTTGACGAAGGATTGGTAACAACCATTCAACTATTCAACCATTCAACCAGCTCATTCAGTCAGTTTTGCATTTTAGTCAGTTTTTGTATACCAAAAACCAACCTCTTCCTAATCACTGTACTGAGGAGAGTGACAAAATAAATATGAGTAAACAGTGGAATAGGACTGGGATTAGTAAACAGTAGGACTGGGGTTAGTAAACGGTAGGACTGGGGTTAGTAAACAGTATGAATGGGGTTAGTAAACAGTAGGACTGGGACCAACAGCAGGGACAGATGGGAATCCGAGACGACCCATGCCACCAGTACTTGATGGGATCTTGGGGAGTTAAACGTGGACTTCATTGTGCCTCACTGCGTTACGGAAATGAAGAGGACACTAGAGCCCTCTGCAGGCCTTTTTCTCACAACGATCTCATCCGATCCTTCCCTTCGACTGCGTGGCAGGAACACTTCCGTCCTAAAACTTCGCATAGCATGATATTTCTCTGGCCTGCAAGCAAAAGAAGGACTGTTGGCTTCCTACCTCAGTCAATCATCTGACATCTCCAGCTTGACTTCCACCATCACCATTTCTCTCTGAGAGAGGCAAAAACCGTTTTGCACGTGAATGAGCCTTGGCTAATAATCTTTTATGGTTTCTCGTCTGTGCAGAAAATGTCTTGTAGGAATGGCTAAGCACAGAGAACGGATATCGAGGCCAGTCAAGACGAAAATAAGTGGGGTCAGGTTTTTTTTTTTTGGGGGGGGGGGTGTCCTTCCAAATTTATCTCCAGACATTCTGTTCGTGTCTGTCACGCACCTAACTTTTTATACTACATATTGTCAGAGACCCTTCAGTCACATGTATGTTTCCACTTCACACCCAGGCGTGCAAATGCGCGATTCCTAATTCCGTTTCCCTCCCAGTCCCTCTTACACGCGCACAGTTTCCATGCATGCACACACAGTCACCCACATACGCACGGCTGCACGCACACACAAATGATGGAGGCCATTATCAACTTTATTATAGTTCATCCTGCTCGTGTCAGCTGCTCAAATGCCTGGTGGGCCGTAGATGGAACGCGGACGGGGTGCCAACAACGCGCATGCAACACCCAGTAACCTCTGGAATCCTTTTCTTGTGCTGTGGCTGATAAGACGCGCCGCGAGCTCACCACACCCTTTAGCCGATGGATCGGTCGGCAGGTTGCGGCGGGAAATAGCGCGCCACAGAATTGCGCGCGTGGAAGGGTAAGGTGAGAAGCGGTATTTAAAAAGGACTGGCAATGACTTTAAAAAAATCTGAGGGCTTGAGAAAGCAAGGATAAGACCTGCAGAAAGCTGCAGCTTGAGATGCATTCATACGGGCTGAGAACGACATTGGTTCTAATCTGTGACCGGAAAACTTACAAAGAAAACGCCAATTGCCAAGTAACGGTGACTGCCATAACAAAACACACCAACACAAAATACAAACCACGCTGCTGTCGTGATAAATACACAACAGAAACGTCCGGCAGCAAGGCTTTGCCCCGCGTGGATGTTGAATCACCATGTTTAGAAAGGATTCCAAAAACCACGAGAGAGGTGGGGAGTAGGAGGGGTAAACAACACTACAAAGGGAGCGGCGAGGTGAAGCTGGGGATGGGAGCTGGGGGTAGCCAGGAGGGTGAAAGGAAATAGGGATAACTGCAGGAGGGCCCGGGCTGGTTCCCTTAGTCTGATCTCCGGGGACTAACGACGACACTGACAATCTATTCAAGCAGTCACCAGCGTGTAATTAGGTGGGGGGGGGGGGCTCGCAGGAGGTGCTGCACGCTCGTGGTCTTAGCGAGGCTCATCTGATTGCTAGTTCACCTGATTAGATTTTGTTCCGTGTCAAGATTTTCCCCATTCATATTTTCTCTCCTAACGGCCAAAAGTTCCCCGTCCACGCGTAAATTTGCTTCCGTGCGCGTGCGCGCGCGTGCGCGTGTGTGTGCATACATGCAAGACTGTCAACGTCTATGACTCAGGCCGTCTAATCATGCATGAAATGCTCACGTCAAAAGGTTTTAGCCTATAAATGATCTGAAAGTTGCGCTACTAAGAGCTGATGGGATTTCAGTTTATTTCTGCGCACGCGTATGCTCCACTCACTCTCTGGAAAGACACGCATATAATAAAAATTAATCCCACTAAGTACATCGCTTTGCAAAGTGAGTGGCCCTCCTGCCTCGGGCGGAAAACTTCTAAAAAGAGCATGTCAGACATTTTCAAGTAAAAAGTGTCTTTACCTGCTTCCTTCTTTTTGAGATAGTCGTCCTATTTTTCAGCCCATTAACTCTTGTTTTTTCTTTCATTCTGCTCCTAAGCTCCGCCCCACCCCCTACTTTCTCCTGCTTCAATCCTTGTCACAAACTCTCCTTTTTTGGTAGGAATGAATTCTGACGTTGCCTATTTCATCTGAATGATCGGGGACTTAACCCTGTGTCCAAGACACACGCAGGCTCAAGATAGTTCGCTGCTTTCCTTTCCTGCACCCCTCCCCTACAACCCCCTTCACTCTCCCCGTGCCACACCAGCATCCGCTGCCTAATAGTTCTGCCAGTGCCAATGACGGATAATTATCCTTGATTAAAGTAGTTCTCCCCTCCCGCGAATATGTGCTTGATGATTTTTTAACGACAGCATGTAGCAGTCCTTTCTAAAAGAAGAAAATCACTTTTAGGTCTTTGTTATACCAATCTTGCGCAACACGTCGTCTGTAATTCCCTACTCTTTTTAAAATGGTTTTATGGGCGGTGGGGTGATGGAGGAAGGGTAAGGTGGAAGACGATATTTGACCATAAATACGTATTGTTTTTTGTTTTTTGTTTTTTACAGACGATGGAGCGGGGAATCTGTGCCGCGCTGGCTGGGATACAGCGGGTCAGACAACAGAGAACATGCCACAAAATTGAGCCCGAGATTGAGAAAGCGCGAGGAAAGTTCGAAATGCACAAGTGCGTCCATGTTTATGGCCTGAAAATTACGTGTAGTGGAATGAAATTAACCGATGCCATCTATCTATCTCTCTCTATATATATATTTTTTATCTTAACGGATCTTTCCATCACGTCAGCTGATTCGCGCTTAAGAAAAGGGGGAAAAGCAGACAAAAATTCCTTGGCGGTAGTTAGACTTCAAAAGCAAACCTCGCGTCTGTGTCTCTAATAAGGCCTTTCGTTATCGGAGGCCGTCTTTATGGCCGCGAGCCTGTGCCGTGTGCTGCCCCTGTATATCAGTGAAGCCTTATCAAGTCAGGGACAGATAAACTCGTCTTTTGGCTGTCCCGCCAATCGCTGCCATTACGTGGGTCTGAGGAAGTCGTTATCTGCCCCTTTTGGCATTTCCCTGCAGCTGCTTTGACAACTCAACCCGTGGAGATCGCCTCGATATCCACCCGTTCCGTGATTTTTTTTTTTACGAACGTCCTCTCCCCCCTTTTTTTCGGCAGTGTGGATGAAGGAGGGGGGGGGGAATAGAATACGCTCGGCTGACGGTAGGTGTATATGGTAAGAGGGGAGTAAGTAAGAAGGATGTATTCACTGACATATAGTCAGTCGCATCCTTGCGTCCAGTTCTTTTCTTAGCTGAAACGCCTCGGCGGTTTAACGGTTATGGCGTCCGCTTCTGAGGCGGGAGGCTGGTGGTCCGCAACCCGGCCCAACCATACCTAAGACTTGAAAATTGACAATCTAGTAGCTCCCCTGCCGGACGCCTGGCTCTATAGGGAACAGTACTGGGACTGGTTGGGCCAGGGTCAGTATCATGTAAATGGGTGGGACTGAAGTCCGTGTTGCGACAGTAGTCCCACGTGTGGCAGCAACAACGTCCTGATCCGCACCTTATTCGTGACTGGAGGTAAAGCAACAAACAACCAGCCTTTTCTTATCGTCAGTCACACACACACACACACACACAAATTGCAAGCTGGCAGATTTCTTTGGGTGGAAAAGATGGGCGGGCTGGAACAAGATGGAACAGATGCTCCCCATTTGGACTAGGCTTCACGATTTTCGCGTATCATTTTTGTATGACACTGAGAAAAAGTTCTTTCATGGCGACATTGTAAAGACACCCGCAGAGCTGCGTTAGTGTACAATTACACAGAGATGTGGGCCAGACAAAGACAAGGGCATGGGGACAGACTCCAGTCAGACGCTGAGAGTTAGCGAGAACTGGGACAGCGATCTCGGCAGACCATCAGACTTCAGCTGCTGAGAAATGTTTTGCGTAGACGAAAGGTTCTAGCCCTCCTTGTTGACGGCTGTTTATGTAAAGACAGGCCTTGAATTCGTATGCTGAGAAATGATTATGAACAGGACAAACAATGTCACATCACCTTCTTGCACATTCTTCAAACCAAACTCTGAAGACTAATGTTCGGGATTTCATGTGCTGAGATTACATCGGACACATTATCTCAGTCCTTGGATGTTCGTGAATGCAAAGATAGATCTTGGGCTTAGGCAGCCTGCACATTGTAAGACTGATCTAACTCCTGAGAACTGTTTATAGACAAATCGTGTATCTCAAGTGGCGGCGACTTCTAAAGTGTTAAGGAAAATTAATGAAAGGGAAGAAAAGCTTCTGCCTCTCATCGTGCTTAGATGTCTGTGCTACGGAAACGCCTCTCTCAGCAACCGCTAGGTGGCCTCCATCGCTGCATACCTAGAGAACAGATAGGTTTAGGCAAGTCGGAGAAGTCAAATATTTCCTACTTGAAAGTTTAAATAAATATTCTCAGACGGCTAGTAAATAAATTTTCACGCAGACTGTGCAATGTTTAAGCCTTTTGCACACTTCGAAAAATGCTTTCCCCGTCTGATTACGACAGACTTGTTGACCTGCTCTAGTTAAATTCCTTACATGCATATGTTTGGGAATGCTTATATGTATTGTGGAGGCTTGGATAGTTCAGTTGGTAGAGCTGCGGACTGGCAGGTGCAAGGTTGCTGGTTGGAATCCAGGTGTGGCCAAAGAGTTATTTCCTGGAGTTATACAGACTCAATTCGGCCATCTCCCCGCTTATTAAACTGCCTTTCTTACTGCAGCTTGATCAGTGTGGTGGGTTTTTTTTTCTAAGCATTGCCCAGTAATAGGACTCCCACCGTCCTGATATCTACTCAGCTTGTTAAGCAGCCAAAAACCAACCGACCGTTAGGTATACTTTGAAAAGAACCATTTAAAAACTCTTCAAATGCGCTCACTTAGTCATGCTGCATCGTTAACTATGTTGAATTGTCGAATGTTCCACTACAACAAAATTCCCAGCTTCATTCCATTCCAGGAATAGTACAAATGGAGCTTTGTCACAGAAAGCAGCAACGAGTGGGCTAAAGACTTGCACGAATTATAGTGAAAACATTGTTGGCTGATTTGTGACTAAAGAACTGCTTTGCAAACTGTGCTATGCTATGTGTTTGGACAAAACGAAATGCAGTGCTGATGGGGCTATCACAATTGACTAGGAACTGTTAATGGCGGCGTCAGACATCAAGATGTTTACGTGAGCTCGCGCGATACGGGGCCGCTGTAGGAGCGGGAGTAAGGTGATTGTAGCTGGGGGAACCGGCTGTTGCTTGCGTGGGGTTCGTCAAATCTCTGAGCTACGGCTGTGACGTGCGCGGAAGACGTACAATTAACGTCGCCTCAAGAGCTTACAACGTAGGCCAGCTGTGGCTGTTACAGCGTCAGTGCTTTCCCAAGCACCTGTTGCCAGCAAACTGCCAGCTTCATCAGCCGTATGGCTGCTGTCAGCACCTTTGTGGACGGGGATTTTTTTCTCTGTGTCTCTCCTCATCTTCCGAACTGCTGCATCGCGAGGATTGCACCGGAGCTCGGAGGGATGGAACAGTTTCAGAACACTGACCACTGTCATTTCCTGTGTCCTATATCTCCTGCCTTCACATGCACCCTCCCCACGGACCCTCCCCACTAATTAAAACTTGCAAGAGGAAACTTTTCATACACGGAAACCTGGCGTTTCTTGACTTAAGTATTCACACACACACACACAAAAACCCCAAAAGGTGTAAGTGAATTTATCGTATGCATGTAAATGCCTGTACTTGTTTTTCCTTTATGGACGCGCGTTTCTGGGGGAAGCAGAATGGTGAAAACATTTCTTTTCTGCATAATTCCTGCAATTGATTCTGAACAACTCCTGCAATTGATTCTGAACAACTCCTGCAAATGATTCTGCAGACCTGAATAAATACTAGAACGTAACTCCAATGTGTCTGAATGACAGTGAACAAAAAAAAGCGATGGAGACAAGTTTGTACATTGGTACACTAGACCCTCCCCCCTCCCCCCCGCGCGTAGTCTGTTGTCGTTAGAAAGGTTAACATTGATAAGTTACATCGGTGAAGGCGCGTGGACAAGGAAATCCTAGGCTTTGCCTCGGGCTGTTCAAGATGCCCACTGTACACAGCGGCGAGAAACAGTCTGGCCGCAGTTTAATCAATAAGGGCTGTAGGGAGAGGGCTCGCCATTCACCGGGCGGCACACAATGGACAGACCTTAATGATTTTTTTTCATCCGATGTTGTACAAGAAAACAGAAAGCTGATCGGAGAAGAAAGGATAACACGAAAAGGCGAGTTAGAAGAGATGAGGCTAAGGACGACGAGGACGAGAAGGTGAAAAAAGAAGACAAAATAACAAGAAAGACGATATAAAAAAAATAAAAAGAAGGGTCAAGCATTCCAGCCCTGGTCTGGCCTGCATGAGGGTTCGTAGCTACTCTTCTGTAGTGGTTTGCACGAGCGTTCTTATCTCCTGTTCATACGTTAATGTGTGCATAAAATACACAGGGCGTATGGGCTTTACGACAACTCCTAAGACAAGAAGAGCGGCTTCGACCGCTCATGCAAGCCAACCCTGGTCATAAGGGTGCTTGTAAGGCCCATTCGCCCTGTGTATTTTACCCACAGATTTATGTATGAACAGGCGACAAGAACGCTCATGCAAGCCACCCCAGGTATTGTTGTTTTTCACTATAGCGCCTTGTTTCTTGGCGGGATAAAATGTAAGGAGTAAAAAAAAAAAGAGACGAGCATAGGCGGGTGGGGGGAGATCAAAGAGAGAGAGAGAGAGCAAAAAGAGATCAGTTTGAATCATTGATTGACTGACTTTTTATGGTGGTTTTAAAGGTCCAGCAACCACTGGAGGCCGTGCAATGACCACAAAGGAAGAAGAGACACAGCGAGTGAGAGAGGGAGCACTCAATTACATTAAAGATCAAAAGACTTAGGAGGCACTCACCGACAGGTTGTCAGACGACATGCTGAGCTTGCTGCTCTCGACGTGTCCTCCGCTTTCCGTGCTGCCGCCCCCTAGCGGCGAGAATCCAAAGTCCGCATCCTCCTCGCTCAGTCCCTTGCCGAACGTTTCGAACCCACCCCCGCCCCACTCCTTCTCATGGATCCCCCCGTCCACGCACTCGTTGTGCATGTTGTCGGCCTTGACCGTGTCCGCGTAGGCGCCGAGCACGCGCGCGTTGTGGATGTGCACGGGCCCGCCCCGTCCCTTGTGGCGTCTGTCCATGCGCCGCATGACGACAATTATGAGAACGATGACGGCGCTCAGGATGATGGTGACGCACACGATGGCCAAAGTGATGAGCAGGTAGTGATCGCCCACCTGTGCGCCGGCCTGCCCCACTGTTCCATTGCCCGCGAGCACCCAGATGGTCAGGGGCCGCAAAGCCGGCAGGGGAGGCGATCCGGAGTCCTGCACCAGCACTTGCAGGCGGTACGTGTTGACGTCGCCGGGTCCCAAGGCCCGCGTGATGAACACCTCCCCGCTGTTGGCGTCCACGTCAAACCGGCCGCTGTCGTTGCGGGCGGTGACAATGAACTGCAACTGCCCGTTCAGCCCGCTGTCGGCGTCCTCAGCTTGCACCATAGCTACGGGTCGCGCGATGTCGTCATCCATGGACACGTACAGCACCAGGTCCGAGCCGTTCGGGTACGTCACCCTCGGCCGGTTGTCGTTTTCGTCCAGCACCGAGATCTGAACCTGCGCCGTGTCGTCCAGCGGCGGCAGCCCGCGGTCACGGGCCGTGACGTTGAAGAGGTAGAACGTCATCGCTTCGTGGTCCAGCGGGCCGGTAAGCACCACGGAGCCGTTGGGCAGGACGGTGAAAGGACTGCGCGCGATGGAGGGAATGTCCGGGCTGATGTCCACGTGGCCGTTGACGCCCTGTTCGAAATCCGAGGCCGTCACGCGGCCCACGATGGTCCCGCGCAGCGCCGCCTCCGACACCGAGAAGGAGAAAGTGTCGCGCGCAAACGACGGGCGCTGGTCGTTGACGTCCGTGATGGACACCGTGACGGTGGCCGAGTCGCTGCGCGGCGGGTCGCCGCCGTCGGTCGCGATGACCGTGAAGTTGACCTCCGTCTCGGCCTCGTAGTCGAAGTCGTCGTGCGTGACGATCAGGCCCGTGTCCGCGGCGATCAGGAAGCGCCCCCTGGCGTCCGGGTGCAGGCTGTAGCGCACGCGCCCGTTGTCCCCAGCATCGGCGTCCGTGGCAGTCACCGTCAACAGGCTGCGGCCCTGCACGCTGTTCTCGGGTAGGTCCACCCGGAACTGCCGCTTGGTGAAGCGCGGGCTGTTGTCGTTTTCGTCCGTCACGCGCACCTCGAAGCGCGTGGAGGCCGATTGGGGCTCCACGCCCGCGTCTGTACACACCACCGTGACGTTGTGTGCAGCCACCATCTCTCTGTCCAGCTGTCGCGCCACGATGACTTTGTACTCCTTGATGTCGAAGCCCTGCAGCTCGAAATACGGCTGCGGTTCCATGCGGCACTGCACGATTCCGTTGCGACCACCATCAGGATCCTTCACCGCTATGTGCGCCACCACGGCCCCCAGCGAGGCATATTCGGAGATGGTGGAAAACCCATCGCCTGCACACACAAAACACGAAACCCTTTTCGTTCAGAAGAATTGATCCTGCAGCATTATCCTGCACCGGCTAGCCTTTCTGTCCAAAGTGTGGACCAAAATGAAACAGGTTCGCATCAGCAGCACTTGGGTTATGCATTCACTGTTCAATTACTTAAAAGAGAAGGTATGGTATGATTTCTCTGGGACTAACCCATGTTAGTAACAGAAAATATTAACTGCAGCGTATAAAGTATTAAGTTGACCAGAAAATATTCACTTCTCCCGCAAGTGAGTTCATGATCTGCATACGTGCATGTGATAAAGGCAAAAGAACAAAGGACAGACAGACAGACAGACAGAGGGACGGGCTGACGGACAGAAGGATGTGTGGTCCCTGCCCTCCTCCCCCTGGTGATGTGTGCGTACTTTGAAAAAAATAAAAAGCGCCTTCTTCCCCTGTGCGCATGTGAATCAAATCTAAAAATTGCAATATGTTAAATATATCACCAGGAAACTAACCGAAATATGGCATTACTAAATTAACTGTGTTTATAGTAACACCCAGAATTCTTAATGCAGGTAACCAACAATATAGCCGTTAAGCCTCCCAGGAGATCCATAGCGCCATGTAAAGATTTCGACTTTGTCAGCAGGTGGTTGACAAGCACCCTATCTTCCTTTCGTGATCTTCGTGACCTTCGTGACCTTGTGACTGTTGTTTAAATTCTATTTTTATACGCAGGAACAAGCTGTTTTCCATTCACAGATTTGATTTTTTTTGTTAGAATATAGTCATCTTTGTTCTAGCGCAGTTAAAAAATAAATTATTTGTGAATGAAATATTGTAAACTTCTTTCTATTTACACACTTATTTAAGAAGTAATTTATTCTCCGTTTTTCTTTTTTTAATTTACTCTGGATTCCCCTTGTTTCTATAATTAGGTTTCTAATAATGTACTGCAGGGGAAAGTGAAAAATCCAGTAATACCACGAGGAGAGATCACGACATTGAACATTAAAAGCAAAAATAATATTTACGCCAAATGTGTACTATATTTGGTTAACACTTCCGTGGAATAACCGAAAAATAATTACAAAAATTACAGAACGAAAATGTCTTCGCCGCGAGGACAATGAAAACCAGCGGAATGGCCACGATATTCAGTGACAGGCAGAATGGATTCAGATTTTAATTCTACTGCTGCAGATGCTACAAAAACTGCGGTTTCAATCAGACTTGTGGAACTTTTATAATAGTTTAATGCTTTCAAAATTTACTAACGAAAACCAGGAAGACCAGAAAAAACCCAAACAAACAATTAAATAACAATTACAATTACACGATTTGTTTGAATACATCGATCCTTTTTTACCCTCTAGAAATAAACATACAAGCGGCCAGGCCCACGCAGAAGACACGTGACCCAGCGCAAACATAAAGAATACACAAAGAGCACAAATAGAGTTAAGCGGATTGTATTCAAGATAATTTTTAGCTCGAGACAAGAAAGGGTTAGCAAAAGGCAAAAGGTTTCCTAAAGGCTTGGCAAAATAGTCCACGCACGGAAAGAAAAGGTTCGAAGCAATGCAAGCGAGGAAAAGTAAGGCAAAGCTAGGTAAGCGAGACGACGAAAGGGAAGGCAAAGAAAGAGATCATTACCAGCACGACAAGCGAGACAAATTAGAAGATCATAACCACTAAGACAAGCGAAGGCTAGAGCCAATTCAAGCGAGGCAAGGCAAGACAAATGTGAGTAAGACGACAAGATGCAAGCCAAAGTAAGAGATCATAAGCAGCACAGCAAGCGAGACAAGACAAGACAAGAGAACGAAAGACGTGACCAAGGAACAAAGCAAAGCAAGGCAAGCCACATTAAAAGTCATCTCATGCAAAGATAAACGAAGCAGGGGAAGGGAAAGCAACACGAGATCCACAAAGAGAAAAGGCAAGCGAGGCAAGCGAGGCAAGACAAGGCAAAGGATCTCACGGGATGCACAAGGGCAAGATGCTACCAGCACCAAATGCAAGCGAGACAAGCGAGGCGCAACAGAAACGTCCCCTCTGACCTCTGAGAAGACTGACGGTGAGCTTGGGCTTGCTGTTGATGGTGTCCCGCACTGTGATGGCCACTGTAGTGGTGGCGGTAAAGGGAGGCGACCCCAGGTCCCTGGCCTGCACCACCAGGTCGTATCCCTCCTTCCCGTTCTCGATGTCGCCCACCACGCTGAGCTCTCCAGTGACGGGGTCGATGGCGAACATGGACGTGACGTCACTGGACTGTTGGGAGCTCAGTCGATAGCGGACCTGCCCGTTGGGGCCCGAGTCGTCGTCCGTGGCAGTCATCTTCAGCAGCACGTGACCCCTCGGCACGTCCTCGCTGACCGTGACGGTGTAGGTGCTCAGCGTGAAGCGGGGCACGTTATCGTTCTCGTCGCCAACGGTGACATTCACCAGCAGCACCCCCGTGCGCGGGGGCTGTCCCCCGTCTCGCGCGATGACCTGCACCTGGTAGCTGGGGGTCAACTCTCTGTCCAGCTCCTCCCTCACCACTAGCATGGGGGCCGGGTTGTCTGGCGACCAGGCCACAGCAAAGGGCCCGTTGTCCGGCACGATGCGGTATCCAGCCAGCGAGTGGTGCGGCCCTGTGTCCAGATCCTGGGCGGACGGCAGCGGGAAGCTGGAGGGCACCTGCACCGATTCGGACACCACGACGGACGTGGATGGGGCCGGGAAGACGGGGGAGTTGTCGTTCAGGTCCGTGATGTTGATGTCCACGGAGACCTTTCGAAAGAACTGGTCCAGCGTGGACTGGATGGCCACCTGCAGACGAAGCAGGCACTGGGTCAGGAAAGGGCACACGGCCTCGCGGTCAAGCCGGCCTTGCGGTGCAGTGCGCAGCTCTCCTGTGGCCTCGTTCAGGCGGAAAAGACCCGTGTGATCGGAATCGCTGGCCAGGAAGCTGTACCGCAAGTTCGGCAGGTTTTCGACGCTGACATACTGCCGCAGATCCGTGTCTTCAGCCAGATACCCGATGTGACTTCCGGGAGGCAGCTCCTCTGGGATGGTGTACACCAGATCCGCTCCCACCGGCCGGCAGGTTGCCATCAGCCCCGCGATTAAACCCAAAAATAATTTCAAGGGGCATCCTCTGCGATGGGCTGACCGACACAACGTGCTTGCTGAGCGTTCCGTTACCATGGCGACCCCAGACGCGTCACTTCGAGTCCTGGCTGCTAATCAGGTGTCATGGCCTGTAGAATCAAAGGGTCTGGAATCACAAAAATTAATAGCACATTAAAACACAAAATGAATGAATAAATAAATCAATAAATAAATAGTACTTTTCGTCTAATTTTTTATACTTCGAGAACAAGCGTTTAAGTTACTGCTTAGGCCATGTTATACAAACTGAACATGTGGATCATGTTCTGAAAGACACACATAGAGCTGAAAATCAATTGAAGTCGCTTGTTCAGGCGCAGTCGAAACCACACTGGCCAGCAGAACAAGTTAACAAGCCTCCACGGGAAACAAACGTCGGGACGCGTGACGCGCAATTCTCTTCGCTCCACGTCACACAGACAAGCACCAACCGCTGGTCCACGGCTGCACCGGGACTTCGCGCGATCGTGTGAAGATCTCGTAATTCCACATAAATCCAAACAACGGCCAGATCAAGGGGCTGGGGGTGGGGGAACTGATACGGCAACCAACGCCTGACGTCGTCTATCCTCAGACGAAAAAGAACTACTTGGTCGCCTGACTGAGAATCCGCTTAGGTCATCGAAGTAAAGTCTACCATCTAAACCCTGCTGGTTGGGTGACAATTGCGCGTGCAGTAGCAGCGCACTTATCAAGGCATCGCGTCCACGATGAGGGGGTATGGCAGGGAAATAGCGGTCGGGAGGAGGATGGAAAGTAGGAAGGTAGGGCTGGAACGCGTCCGCAGTTGTGAAATTACCGTAGTTAATAGAACAATTGGGTCGTTAGAGAAGGAAAGAGAGAGAGAGAACACTGCGATGATTGTCTGGTAACAGCTCTACCTCCTCGCAGACTAATCACGTTAATTGCTGGGTCAGGGCAGCGGGACTGGCACATGGCGGCTGCTCCAAGACACCGGCAGCAGGGCGATACCCACCGCAACGTGGTCCCTGCGCGTGTTGTGACGTGTTTCTCCCGTCTCACGTGATCGGGCTTCGAAGGAGGTTCCGGCTCACGGGGAGCGAGATGGACGGGGCGGCTGTGTGTGTGTGTGTGAAAGGGAGGGTTTCAGACAGGCAGGCAAGCAGACCGGCAGACAAACAGCCAGGCAGGCAGGATTATGGAAGTTGTAAGTCTCTTTGCTGTTCGCTTGGTCAGCCAGACAAGGAAGATCTGACAATTTTCTCCAACGCGTGGTCAGCCAGTGAAAGGGCACCAGACAGCCCCCTCCACCCCTTCACTCCCACCGACGCCTGTCGATGCATGCACTGGCATCCAAAACTTTCTGGGAAGTCATCCGCTACAAGTGCCACAGCCCGCTGCCACCGCACACCTCCTCCGCTCTCTACTAGAACCACCATCAGCGGCACGGTCAACATCGAATCAGCAGTCGCCAGGGGCCGTTAGCCGAACGCAAACATTTTCTTTACGGTACAGAGAACGTCGCAAAGAGCAGCGCCAGTCCAAACATTAGTCCAGATGTACGAGGTAGATGATGTGTTATCAGACGACAGGGGACGGAGGATGCAGACCAATTCGTGTCCTTACCGTCTGTGTACACGCGGACATCACCCGCCGCAGGAACAGACTGACTGACCGAGCATCCAGCCCGATCGACCGACAAACGTCCAACCATCCTCCTCCCACATCGTGGTCCATCCGCTGCTGACTTTCCGTCAAGTCTATCAATTTCTTCTTGACTGGACAGCAAGGGAATCTAATTAGTACGACTGGACGGCACAGTTGAGAAAATTAGAAAAAAAGGTCGCTTTGCCGAGAACCATGCCTGCGCTCGTAATTTCCTTTCTGTTTATGCAGCTGTTAGTAAATTTTAGCCGGGCATTCGTTCTTTCCATCCATCTTTCATTTGCTGGGAAATAATGGTCATCTCGGAGTTGTTTCCCGCTATGTTAGGGATAGGGAGGGGACGGGAGTAAAGGTAGGGGCAGGAAGTGGCCTTGAGGTCTGGAGTAGCAGAACCTTTCTTGGGGATTTCAATTGTCGTTGTGCGGCCTTGAGGGTGATGGTGTACCATGTCCATTGTGGGAGCTAGCGGGGCTCCGCTGGCTGCTAGACAGAACAGCAACCCCAAGCTTTAATTAACCGTCAGGCTCCTCAGAGGTCAGAGGTGATCTTTCCCTTGCGCCCCGCCTTGTGCTTCACGCTGTTTGGGACCGCTTATAATGCGTTGTTGTTGTCTGATCTGTTTGCTGATTAGCATCAACACGTCTAATAATTAGTCTAACACACAGCACAAACTTAGTGCCACAAAGAGCGCAGACCCTTATAGGAATGATCACCTTAACACGATTCACAATCAGAAAGAGGGGTGATGTATTTGCTTTGCTTCTCTTAAAGATGTACTCTTTTTTGGGTGTGGTCTGGGCTGATAAGCTTACAAAGCGGGCCTTTTTGTCTTTAAAATGTTGCTTTCATTTCAAACAACGTCCAACCACATAAGTTAAACCACTCAGCTATCACGGCATGAAGACACCAGTCTGTGGGGTGGGTGGGATTTTTCAGACGTTCGCCGAGTGGAAGGCATCTCGCATGTTCTCGTTCCATCTACAGTTTGGTCCTGCCGACGCCTCGCGCATTCCACACTTTTCCGCTCAAGAATGGTTTGAGAAGAATTCCATCACTCCCCTCTTACCCCGGCCTCAAGTCGTCCTACGCAGTGTGCGACAACGTCACGACACTGTTTATCTCCCCTGCGATCTATTTCTGTCTCCCGTGCAAAGATCCACTTGAAAGGCCGCCGATATACAACGGCTTAAAATATTCGTCATGGCACGGCACGGACACAGCAATTCCTCGGGAAGCTTATCAGAAATGCTCCCTGCAGCTACATCATACAGGCACTGACAGAGGAGCGTGCAAAATCAAACAGACCTGGAGACGAGATTTCTGAACACCCAGACTATCGTTACCCCAAAAGCTTTTTCAGATTATGTTTTACGCAGCAAGTAGTATAAACACTCTCCGTCATACAAAGTCTGTAATTTTTCTGTCCTCTCTTTCTTTTTCTTTCTTCTCTCTCTCTCTCTCTCTTCTTTCTTTCTGTCTTTCTTTCATGAGTCTTGTGAGGTTCATAAACAAGCTGCCGTGGTCACAGGCTGAAACAAACTAATGATACTTCCATACGTTCTGGTTTTGCCAGACACTTGGCACACAGCAATATGAAACATTTGCTAAATATATCTTCAGCATTTGTATGGGTTTACCAGTCTTCATATTCTTCCTTACTTCAGCTTATTGTAACCTGCACTCAAAACGATAAACTGAAATGTTTACAAGCCAAGGAATAAGAGGTAAACCCCTGTGTGAGACCCTGCAAAATTTGAGTAAATGAGACATTCTTACAGACGGATATTTAATAAGAGAGAACTGTGCACATCATATTCTGTGATTTTAGTCAGACCTCGTGATGCTCCTGGGGGGAGGGGGGGGAGGGGATCCAAGAGTAAACGACACACAGTCCAAAGGAACGAGAATATTGGCGGCGAAAGTATAAACAGCTTTTCTTAGTGAAAACAATGAAACGGACAGAAATCGTAGTGTCAATGGAGAGTAAAAAGTGCTGGAAATGTTCCCAAGGGAATACCGGAATACCTGTAATAAACACAGGTCAAACATGCCGAAACTATATATTTATGCACAGGGCGAAAATCCAAATGGTATCTAGCGCTTGAACGGCCGAATCGACTTTTTCTTGTAATTCCCAGGCGGCAAATTTCGAGATTCTGGGGAGGCGTACTTGTCATAGAGCAAACGCACACGATGATAGTGCTGTGGCGCTACAACACTGATTTCAATCGACAGCAAACTTAACCGTGTAGCTAAGCTCTTCCGTAGCTGTATAACGATGGTTTCCTAAAAGTTGGCTGGTTGGTTATTTTAGACAGTGCTTCCACCTTGCGGTGATTTTGTAGAATGATGGGGGTGAGGGGGGTGAGGTCCTATTACTAAGCTATGCACTGAAAGAACCACCAGACTGATAGCTCCAGTAAGATGGCCTGTGCGGAAAGGCAGTAGTAACATGTGTGGGGAGATGGCCGAATGGAGTTTGCGCAATGTTTAATTCTAGAAAATAGTCTTTGGCCACACTTGGGTTTGAACCAGCAGCTCTACTGACTGAGCTATCCAAGAACCTATGATCCCCTAAAAGATCCTGGAGGACTTTATAAAATATACAGGACCGCCTTGCAGCAGT
>SMGT01011400.1:168141-178141 GCA_004794575.1 Lanistes nyassanus
ACACAAATACCAGGAGTCACGATACAGAACTTCTCCACAGTTATGAGTAATTAAAGACCACACAGGTGTGTTTGCTCCCGGAAGATGCTGAGTGATTTGTCATCTTTTGAATGTGTATGTGTCTCTTTTACGCCTCTTTTACGCCTGTAAATTCTTCCAGCACACGAGATCGCTTTAGTATTGAGGAGGAAGCTGGACCGATTCTGTATAGAACTGCAGAGGGTCAGAGAAAGGTAATGCCGGAAGAGAGGAGAGTCTTTCGTTCACTGACGTCATGCGTTAGGACAAGAGGATGTAGACAAGTAAGTGTACAAGTAGACAGCTAGCGAATGCATTCAGTCGATATCATCCTAAATTGCGTAGTTAAAAGCAACGAAGCCGACAGCTCCGATTGTTATCTTTGAGCTTCAAAAGAACAAGGGGAAACAGCCACGAAAGAGACACAGACCACGGCAGGTCTTTTTAAACAAGCCAGCCAGTTGGCAATCGATTGATCAGTTAGCCTACGGGCGCGAGTCGAGAGTGTTGTTATGCACGTAAGACCCTTCCAACCATTCTAGTGGCCCAGTTAAGAATCTGCTTGGAGGCATCTGACAACGTTTTAGTGCACGAACACCGTCTTCTCGGTGCAAACAACGAGGATGATGCGACAGAACGGAGTTTTTTTTACTGAAGAAAACGCGAGTGGAAAGGTGGTGGAGGAAGGAACAGGGAACCGTACGACCCACAGACAGTTTACTGACAAAACCCACACAGCATGATCACATGCCGGCGACTGATTAGCTGTTTGATCCCCAGTGGGCTTCGCCGATTCTACCCGAAACTGCCGAGTGCGCGGAGAAAAAAAGTCCTGCCGTTACACTGTCAATCGAACCCAAGCCATTATTATCTGAATGTTACGGCTGAACTACCGAAAAATTAGGTCGACCAACGCACGACGTTTTTTTTAACTGGCCTCGATTATTCTATTTTTCCACAACTTTTTTTGCAAGAGTGTTTTATAGGTTTGTCATACCGCGGGAGGGAGAAAGAGAGAGACAAAGAGAGACAGAGACAGAAAGACAAAGAAAGAAAGAAACAAAACAACGGCACCTGCAGGGCTCGTAAGGCTTTTTTTCAGCACACAACAGCCTTCCAACAAATAGCCGGAGGAAGGTGTCACAGTATCTTCAAAAGCTGACTGCATTCTGCTTGTCATGTTTGACGGTTTCTGATTGTTTGATTTTTTTAACCTGCTTTAGCCGGCCCCAGGGGAAGAAAACTAATTTTTTCAACATGTTTGTGCGATGTAACGTTATAATACGCACAGGTATGTAATTCATTTCAAGGTATAAAGATCTAGTTTATTCCATAGCTTCTGCGTGTGTGCCTAAATTTAGATGTATACCAGATTCTTGGGCGCAGGGTGTGTGTGTGTGTGGAGGGGGGGGGGTAGTCGTCAAAAAACGATGTTACAGAGAAACCGTGATACGGGTAAACCATTTTTGCTACACTTATTTCTCACGTAGAACGCAACTGCTTGGCTGTAGAACAAATTTCTACCAACACCAGGAACGCTTTAACTATTTTTTTCCATTCCAGCACCGATAGCTGACAGAAATAATGAAGAAACAAAATGAATACTGCATTATTAAAAGACAAAGGGGAACAATGAGTCAAGGGATAGGCTTTTGTGGCCATATAGACAATGCCAAATGGAAGATAACAGCGAGGCTTGGACTGAGAAGAACAAACAATAACCAGATAGTAGAATACACCTGAGAGTTGGACGAAAGGCTATCTGACACAAACAAGTTCAGCAATAAAGACTGGTGGAAAGTTTTTAACTTCATACATGTGCAAATGAGGTTTTGATAGAGAGACACTCACTTTTAGAGCAAGACGGCAAAACATGACACACATATAGGCAAGTTATAGCCATGATACTGAACAACTATTTGGTGGTACAATCAACGCTGAGCGACGACACTGCTGAGCCATCCAACATCTCGTTAATCCATTTGAGATCGTGAAAAACCGATTGGATAGAAACAGAGGGGACGTCAGTTCTGAAAAGTCTAGAAGTAACCAAAGCTGTTCGACCCGATCTAATCCATAATAAATTACTCACACAATCCGCTCACTTCATATCCAAGCTACTCACATTTCTCTTCAGCATATGCTTAATTGAACGTAATTTTCGCCAGGTAGAGACAACACCCCACATGAATCCAGTTCAAACACAAAAAAGGAAATAGGGAAACATGCAACAGTTACTGCCCCCTATCCCTTCTGACCGCCTCGGTGGTCTAGTGTCGGTGGCCGAGTCATAGCCAAGACTTAAAAATTGGCAATCTAGTACAGTAGCTGCCCTGCCAGACGCCTGGCACTACAGGGAACAGTACTAGGACTGGTTGGCCCGGTGTCGGTATAATGTGACTGGGTGGGACTGAGGCCCACATGTGGCAGCACGTAAACTTTGTCTAAGCAACACCGTCCTGATCTTACGCACCTCGTTTGCGGCAGGACGTTAAGCAACAAATACCCCCACCACCCCGACGGGGGGGGGGGGGGGACTATGTCTGATTCCGTAAGGTGCTATTACTAGTCCCTTTTTCTGTGCCTAGAATATTGTTCTAATGACGCCAAGCTGTTGTCCCACACCGAACTATATAAACAAATATTGTTTGTATGTGGATCTTTCTGGTTATAGAACTACGGATGTCATCATACATATAAAGTAAATCGAACGCAGTCGAATCTCCAAGGATAAACGAGATGGAGTTATGAGATTGCAGGAATTCTACACGATGACTGGGTTCGAACGCTCTGCCAACACAGCGGGGGGCGGGGTATTTGTTGCTTAACGTCCAGCCGCAAACTCTGTGTATATCAGGATGGTGTTGCTTAGACAAAGTTCACGTGCCGTCCTATGGAAATCCTGAGACTGCAGAACACATTCTTCTCCATCGTCAGTTCTATGACCACCTGAGGCAGTCAACAGTAGAAGCCGTGCATTTAAGAAATGTGAAAACCCTCTTGTACCTTAATGTTAAAACAACCACTAGAGATAATAAATCACTATTGTCACTAATCACTATTCCACACTTTCTGTCTAGGTCCGGTCGTTTTACCAAATCATCATTAGTATATATATATAGAGTGTAATCTTGCACGCTTTAATCACATTCCTTTATAGTTTCCCACAACGTTGCCATGCACCAAGCGTCTCAAACTGTCTTCTCACTTCCAATGTTAATGCTACCCCATAATGGTCCAGCGTATGGTAATATGCTATGGAGTATTTTATGTATTACAAGTATTTCTATGTATGCTGACAGGTTAATATGCCTTGTTTACCTGACAGCATGTTTGCTTACAGACGTATGTATACCATGTCTGTATAACAACAAATCTCTCTTGCTCTTTTTCTTTTCAATTTCACCATCCTTCTCCTGTACAAATGTATCGTTGTACACTGCCCATACCCAGCATCATAACTGCTGAAGGTGTTCAGACCGCCTCGGTGGTCTAGTGGTTAAGGCGTCCGCTTCCGAGGCGGTAGGTCAGTGGTTCGCATCCCGGCCGAGTCATACCTACGACTTAAAAATTGGCAATCAAGTAGCTGCCCTGCCAGACGCCTGGCACTACAGGGAACAGTGCTAGGACTGGTTGGCCCGGTGTCAGTATAACGTGACTGGGTGGGACTGAGGCCCGTGTTGCGCCATCAGTCCCACGTGTGGCAGCACGTAAACTTTGTCCAAGCAACACCGGCCTGATATGCACATAGTTTGCGACTGGACGTTAAGCAACAAATACCCCCCACTCCCTGAAGGTATTCAGTTGGTTTAAATAGACAGTTTGAGAGTTTCGTGTTTAGGACATGCGCAATTCGCTCCAAAAAAATTTCGAGCTGGGCTCAGAAGAGCTTAGTGAAGAAACCATGAATAGCCCTATAGACTGCGAAGATATTTTCTCTCGAAAACCTTTGGCCGTGGAGCCCAGACCCTTAAATGCTTCGTCAGCATATGAAAAAAGAATGTGGAGGGTAATTTTGACGAGTGAGTGGCCAGATGAGCATGCATTTTGTCGCTGTACCAGAATGCAAGTTCGTAATGTTCTCCAGATAAACACTGCCACCAAAAGCACTATTCTAGTAAAAAGAAATTGCTCCATATCAGATATAATTTCAGACAGATGGTGACACTTGAAAAAAAAGTAGATTTTGTACATGCAAAACGCACGAATCAACCGACTTTATCTAGGAAAACAAATGGAGTTGTTGCTGATATAAACTGTAGGTCGAGTGTAATCTATACTACTAAGCCCCTAGTGCATGTACTGTCTGTTTACTGTTGCTATTGTCAGAATGTCACCGTCTGCACACTTAGTCAACAAATACTATAGGCCACTCTGTAACGTCTGAGGGGAGGTTGTGCCGCTGCTGGCAATAATGCTCCCAATTCTGATCTAATAGTGACACAGAAACAGTCTGACGTGTACTTTAGTACTTTACGTGGATGTGGGTGCCAGGAACGGACTTGGGGAAGGTTACCAGTGCCGTAGTGGACGTGGTTCCAGCAGAATCCTTTGAATGCACCGTACAGCCGCAGTCCTATTCATATGTTTTAATATATTCATCGATTCATTAAACACATTAAAACAAACTATTGCTCAATTTGATGTCCGAAGCTTTTATTTACCCGGAAGGTGGTTGACAAGTGAAGTGCACAACTCCGACTCGCGGCAAGCATGATGAATGTCGCACATCGCCTTTTCCCACTTAGCCAGTCTTTTAACCCATTCATACGATGAACTACAAGTGTATCCCATATTTACTGTCGATCTGTTGTTTGGTCAAGGAACAACCACAAATCGTGTCCCTGCCAACCATGTGTGTTCTGCTATCCAGTTTAAAAAAAGTAACCAGCCAATCAGATTCATCGAACTCGAACATGTGACTCTCTTCTTTGGCCCATGTAGCCTCGGAACTCGCAAACCGTCTATTAATATATTTGCAGTTGCAAATCTGTGTGAATTGAAAAAAACTGTTTAAATTAAAACAAAACTGGTCTACAAAGAGTGACAGGTAACTACGATGAGACGACAGAAAAGAATGTTTTGCGTGAGCGTGTGGTCGCGCGCGCGCGCGCGCGTGTGTGAGAGAGAGATCGACAAAGAGTACCTGTGAGTGACTGAATGTGAAAGAGAAAAGTGCTGCAAATGTGTTCACGAAATTAAAAACATCGTGCCTGGACACAAAGGACAGTGACTTATGTTTAAATTCACGATGACTGGGCGACAGCTAAAGTAGTAAACATGACGCATAGCTGCAGGGCCATCAGGCGCTGTCGCTTAACACTCGAAAGGAGACGGAAGAGGTTAAAGGGGGCCTGGTTAGCTCAGTTGGGAGAGCTGCGGACTAGCAGATGGAGGTTGCTGGTTCGAATCCTCGTGTGGCCAAGGAGTATTTCCTGGATTTAAACAATGTGCAAACTCCATTCTGCCATTTCCCCGCACATTAAACTGCCTGTCCGCACTGGCCATCTTACTGCAGCCATCAGTCTGGTGGTTCTTTCAGTGCATAGTTTAGCAATAGGACCCCATCTCCCCATAGTGCGAAATCACCCCAAGGTGGAAGCACTGTCCTTCAAAATAACCACCACCACCAAGAGGGTAAAGAGTGAGTGAGAGAGTGGGTTAGAGTGAGTGACTGAGCGAGCGAACGAGATCAATTAGCGTTAGACAAGTCGTGTGTCGCCAAACACTATTCTTAAATCTCACCCAACCCGACGAAAGCCTGGTTTGGGGGCCTGGATAGCTCGGTTGGTAAAGCTGCGGACTAGCAGGTGGAAGGTTGTTACTTCGAATCCTGGTGTGGCCAAGGATTAATTCCTGGACTTATACATTGTGCAAACTCCCTTCTGCCATCTCCCCGCACATTAAACTGCCTGTTTGCCCTGGCCGTCTTACTGCAGCTATCAGTCTGGTGGTTCTTTCAGTGCATTGCTTGGTAATAGGACTCCATCCCCCAATAGTGCGAAATCACCGCGAGGTGAAAGCACTGCCCTAAATAACCAACCAACCAACCGAAAGCCTAGCAGACGGCAGGCACCTCCCGGAAAGAACACCTACCAGCAGGCACTGGATCTGGCGAGGGGGGGTTGCTGGTTGAGACAGGTACCCCCCTCACTAGCTGCTTGCCGTTCCGGCCACACATTAGATGTGTCCCGTGGAATGTTATTTTTGCGATCGCACGCTTCCGCGGCCGCTTTGCGAGCTGCTGGTCGGGGTAGGGATTGAGAAAACGGAGAGTAATGGAAGTTTTTAACGCTAACCTTTCAGAAAAACCCCACCTCTTGCATTATCGGAAGCGCAGAAGGCCGACGGTCATTTTACTGGTAGTAAAGATGAGGGGAAATGAATAACAGAAGTTGGATATCTACGATAGTTTGAAAAGTGGATTATTTTGGATAAACAAAGATAAAGTATAGCGGGGACAAAATGCGTGAGGTACTATAATGCAGACAAATGTGAATAAATGAAAGCAAACTGTGGACAAATTGGGAAAACGTATGAGACACTACATAGGCCTGCCACGTCCACTATAACAGGTCGGTACTGCAGATGGTGTTGGAATATTTATCAACATTTTGGAAACTATCGTATGGTGGATAAACAAGGATATTGTACGGTGAGGGTAACATAAACAAGGTCCTATATTTCGGATAAATGTTGATAACTGTAAGCAAATTGTGGACAAACAGGGATAGTGTGTTGATGAACGGGAGACTACATACCATGATAATACGGATAATCCGAGATGCTGCTAACGCAGTTTTGTTCCTGCTGTCCACAACACCTCTGCGACACTGCTTGACTGACAGTGTCCACTCTTGACGGCTAGTCCCGCAGGTCTTAACACGCACAGGAGGTACTCTGAACAGGTGACAGGAGGTTCCAGTCACACGCGCGGCCAGCGTTACCTTCCTCACACCTTGCGGAACGGTTGTTTGACAACACAGGGCTGTTGGTGCAGCTGGAGGCGTGTGGCTTTCCTCTCTCTCTCCCTCCCACTCCGCCACTGTCTTCAGTCTGCCGTACGACGGTTTGCCGAGCCGAACAAGCGATGCCGTCAGTTCAGGCTGATCACGCAGCCCCGCTGTAGCGGAACGTGGCAGAAGCCCCCTACACGCACGCGCGCGCGCTCCTGCCCGCACGCACGCACACACGCATGCACTCCGTAGCACCAGCGCGCAGCAAGCTTTGTGTCGAGCCGTCACCCCGTGCGGTACCCTCATCCAGCTGAAGACTCTTGGCGATCTTTCTCTCGCGGGCTACTGCCCTCACGCGCCCCTTCGCTGGCTCCGCCTCCCCCATCCAAATGTAAGCCAATCAGCTTGGCGTTGCACCTGGCTGGGGCTGAGATTTGGTCCCGGCGAAAGTGTCGGAAGGTAAGATTTACTGCTCTGTTGCTGACGCCTTGTCGTGCTTTGGACTTCTGCAACTCGCAGAACAGCCATGTGAAGTCGTCGGATCCACGTTTACGCTGGCGGGTAATGGTCCTAGCCGGTAATTGTCAACCCTCGGTACCTGTGGGGGTGGGGTGTTAAGCACAGCAATCTGAAACGACCAGAGAGTACTGTGGCTAGGGTCATACTCATTCTCGGCTTTTTAGACGAGTAAGACTTGATACCCCCTGTTCCCCCAACCCTCCCAACACGTACTTGTCCCCAACTCCCGACCCAGTCGCTTGGGTCGCAATTACGATTATCCCCGCTTTCAGGTCTCCGATTCCCGGGGTCTAGATCTAAGACGCCCCTTCCCTCCCCCAGCGCGTGCCCACTCCTCCAGCTCGTGCCCCGTCCCCCAGCGCATGCTCCCTCTCACTCACGCTTCCACCCAGATCAGACTGCTCGCTACCTGCCGCTGTGGGGCAGTGACTTCTCTTCTATCCCCTCGTGGGAAATATCGTCCACCGTTGGAAGGACCCTCTCCGCTCCATACCAGACGTCGTCGCAAGGTCGCGTAACTTCGTGTGAGGGATTTGGGACCGCGCATGCGCACACCGGCTAGGAATGGAGCCTGCGGCGCCCTGCTACTGCAAGCGCGTTATCGCTAACTGTCGTTACGTGGCCCAGCCGGGGACCAGAGCTGCCTATCTGCCGATTTCCTCGGGGGTAGTCCTGAAGCACCAGACCGATTGCTCCACGTGGAGTCTGCTGCCTGACATCAGCCCCTTCAAGGCGACCCGAATCGCGTCATCTGGAAGTCGGTGTCTGTGCCGAGTGTCTTACGAGAGTACGGAGATTGAGAGAGTGACACAATACCAACAGACGCGAAGTTGTTGCTGTGTGAGTGCAGCTGTGTCGCAGGTGACTGCGAGCAAACGATCCAGTCTGCAGATCTGATCTGCGTGACATCCGTCCTTGTGTAGTCATGGGGATGAGAGAGCGATGGTTTCTGCTGTTGACAGCACGGGAGGGGGGGGGGGGCGTGCGGTCATCTGAGCTACCGCAGTCGTGCGCCCTGCAGAGGTCAACACAAACAAAACCCTGCACTTCCAGGCATTGGTAAAGATCGGCAGAGGAGTAGGGAGGGACAGGGAAAGTACAAAAATAGACCCAAAACAGGAAGGGAAGTGAGGGGTGGCTTTAGAAAAGGAAAGAAAGGAAGACAGATAAGATTAACAGGCAGATGGTTTGACGACAGAGAAGGGAATAAAGAGAGACGAAAGAGCGAGAATAAGGGGAAGGGAGGGGAGGAAGAAAGAAGGAACGAAGAGGAAAGGGAAAGAGAATGGAGGATGGGAGAGAGACACACACAGAGAGAGAGGAAAACGGGAAGAAAGGAGAAGAGGAAAGGAGAGAGAAAGAAGAAGAAAGAAGAAATTAAACAAAGACCTGTCGGCAAACTACTCGTGCTCGGTGTAGCACACTGCTGTTGACATGTTGCCGCCTCGGGGAGAACGGAGTTGCCAGGCCGCTGCTTAGCTCGTCCGGGTTTCTCCCACGACAATTACAAAGTGCGACGATAGAAAGATCGAGCACCTAATATGGATGATGCCACGGAGGAGAGATGTCCGGGGCTGGGGTTCGGTTAGAGCGGAGATCCATTTCATTCTACCGGTTGGACCCTCCTGGGACCGTGCAAACCTGTTGATGTGTGCCGAGGTGCAGCCCCCAACTGCCCTAGAGGTCTCCTCCGCCTCATGTCTCATCAACAAAGGCCAGCGAAATTCACTGGCCTGAATGAAATAGAAAAAAAAGTGGTTTTACTTGAAATCGCTAACACCTCTCCACAATTTTTTTCTCTCGTGATCTTTCACACGCTAGACAAAGCCTAGACAAGACCCGTTCAGGGCCCGAGACTTGCCAAAGTCGTCTGTCATGCATGTGGGGCCTGTGGTTGGATCAACGCACCTTCCAGGCCAGTAATCTGGTCTGTTGAGAGGTCGTGGCCTCCGCAAAGTAGTCTTTTCTGATGGCTTTCACGAGAGAGTTTATAGGGTTCGGCAGGAAATTTGGTGGAGAAAGAAAAGTGTACGCGGACGTGTGTGTTGAGGAGCCGTCCAAACAGCCGTACTCCAGCCACACGGCGCGATCGTACAGACCTCTAATTGCAAAACTGCCGAAAATTGTTCGCGCGTACCTGCGCGACCACCACCACCACCACCACCACCACCACCACCACCACCACCACCTCCTCCTCCTCCTCCTCCTCGATCATCTTCAGATGGTGGCAGGGAAAGTACTTTGTCTTCGAGAAGCGATTTCAAGACAAGCCTGTGGTCATAGCTGCCTGTTCTTTAGTCCCGATCGATTCTGCGTATCCGCGCAAGCGCCGATCGAGCCCCAAAAACGTTATAGATCTGGAGACTGTCAATTGTCTGATGAAAACAGGAGCTAAAAGCCGCATCGAATGTCAACGTTCTGAATGATGAGAATATTTTATGGTCGCAAGGACACACTTTAGGAACGCGAAGCTGCGAAACTTTTGTTTTATCCCGGGCAGTTATGTC
>SMGT01011400.1:206635-225540 GCA_004794575.1 Lanistes nyassanus
GGCCTATATAGTAAAATTAAACGGACGGAAACGTGCACTTCTGCAGTGCATGCCAGAATAAAACATCACGTACATATTTTAGGATTACGTGTTGGCCGAAACTTTTTACCATTTTCAGACATTAAGCATCGGCTTTACTGTACTGGGGATAAAATAGAAAGAAAGAAAAGAAAGAAAGCAGAAAAAACTGGGAGAGAGAGAGAGAGAGGGAGAGAGAAGGAAGAGACTCTGCTTCAGAACCCAGAAAGCGGTCAGAAGCCTTAGTACGAGACTGTTGACTCTTGCCCAATTAGGAAGGATGCGCTCTTCTATACAGTTCTTCATCTGTTGTGGTATAAACCCGAGATGCCGTGTGTTGTCCTAATGCTAAAGGGACGCCAACAGTGCTCGTGTGGGGACAATGGCCACACATAAAAGCCATACACACCCTGACGGTCAGAACGTGAGGCTTTGTTCAAAAAAAAAAAAAACAACAACCTAAAATCAAGGGTTGCAGCTTGCAAACCAACGGTTGACTGGCATGGGAGATGACTGTGAAGCGAGGACTGGCGTGGAAGATAAATATTTGTCTCGCAGTTTTGAGGAGCTGGAGGCTCGTTAAACGGATGTTTCGCTGTTTCATGTTTCATGCTGTACGTGACGATCAGATCCGAGACACTTGCCACAATGTGTGGTGGTTAGGATGAAACGCGATAAGCGGAAGAACTTTTGATTATTTGCTTAAGGCAGAAGGTAAATTCACACCCAGCCTATATCTCACAAAGTCAACTTATCAGGGCAGAAGTCCACCGTGGCTATTAGCCTGCTATATAATACGATGTAATCAGGGCAGAACGTCCTCAGAGTTATTAACTTGTTACATAATACAAAGAAATTCCAACATAAATTAAAGGGGGATCAACATTCGCAAAGAACGAGAGAAAGATGAATAAAAAGAGAAAACAAATCCCTGATACAATACGATACTGCTCGCAAAGAACGAGAGAAAGATGAATAAAAAGAGAGAACAAATCCCTGATACAATACGATACTGCTTGCAAAGAACGAGAGAAAGATGAATAAAAAGAGAAAACAAATCCCTGATACAATACGATACTGATCTGCACTCTTCTGTCCTACTTTTGGCACGTGGCTGCGGTGGAACAACGCCTAATGACTCAAACTGCATGCGAAAACAGCCCTATCTCTCAGGCGAAGCAATTTACGAAAAACAAATATATAGCCCAAGGGTTTTAGCTTTACAGGCCGTACAGTTAAATCAGGCCGATGACCACGCCTCATATCTATCTGAAACATCATTCTTCACTTTCTGACAAAGCATAACACAAACTACTGGATGGTCTGTATTCGAGACTGAAAATGCCAAAACGTCTCATCTGACAGCAAACCACCTGCCTCAACGTTCGGTCAAAATAATGTCGGGGAAAAAAAGGTAACTGTAAAGCTGCATCGATAAATAAAAATCGCGCTGAAGGCTACATCCCAGAGTAATATAAGTGCCATGTAGTCCTCCCTGTCTCTCAAAAAGCGGTTTGCTTTTTTTTAACTTGATGACAGGGGTAGCAAAACAGACGTTATAAAACATTCGTCCTACTTTCAAGCGTCAGCAGTCTTAAACTCAAGTATCAGATCAGGATGTGTGGCCAGAGTCGCATTACCAGAAAGAAAAGGTCATCTCTGGAACTATTTTTTGGGGGACGGGGGAGGAAAGGGGAGGAGGGGGAGGAGGAGATGAAGGAAGCGAAGAACTGATGATGCTAAGACTTTCTTAACTGGACGAATGCGGTTTATACATTGCTAGGTTCGACGAACTAGGGGGCACATTCTTCAAGTTAAGAAAAGGTTTAAGATTGCAGTTCGCATAAAAGATTTCTGATAACATTTTAACAGTACACGCACTAAAAAAAAGTAAAAGTAATATTCGTCAACCATCAAGAATATATAAAACACCTGTAGGATGTAACGCATTAATTCTCCAGAACTCCCATCGATTCTAACTGCCCTAATTATTTAGATCTCTCGCCAATAGTGTTAACCACGCTAAACACATATCACATGGGGCCGATACATGATTCCAAATATATCTATTTACAATATTGAAGTATACAGAAAATCCTTCCATCAGGCACGATCCTCTGGAATGAACTACCAGAGTAATCTTTAGACAACAACATCCCTCAGCGAATTTAAGGGACAAATTCGATCTAAAATATAGACTATACCCTCTATGACTATGTCGGAAGTAGAAAGGTGGCAGTGTTACACTGTCGTATAAGAATACAAATGATTAATTTAAGCGATGATCTTTACAACCGGCATCTATCAAACGACCCTTTATGTTGACACTGTCGAATTCCTGAGACTGCGAAACACCTTTCTTCATTGTCAACTCTGTGGCCACCTGAGGCAATCAACAATAGAATCCGTACTACTACACTTAAATGACGAAACTGTCGTGCAGTGTCATGTACAAATAAGCATGACAGAAAATCAATCTTCACAAGGGAATATGCCTTGTTCACTTTAGAGGATGTATACTATACGTCTGTATGACAACAAATTATCTCTCTCTCTCCTGCTCTTTTTTTCTTTTCAACATCACCGTTACTCCTTGTGTGTAAATGTATCATTGTGTGCTGTCCATAGCCAGTGCTCACAAAAATTGAATAGGCGCCATAATAGCTTACGGTTACGAGTTGCTTCAAATTAATACATTTGCAGTTGCATTGGTGTGTGAACTGGATAAAACTATTTAAACCAGCGCATGCAAATACAGTAATGATGAGGGAAGCTGCTCGCGTTTGAGTGGCCAGGGTTAGGGGTGGGAAGGCAGTTGACGAGGGGGGCTATTTCCCGTCAGCATATAGCTGTGTTTCAGTCCGAGTGGGGAGGTAAAGAAAGGGGACTAAACCCATTGCACGTCGTTCTACGGGCGGGGTGGCGTGGGGTTGGGGGTATAATGAGGGTTGTTGTATGATGGTCTATGTCAAGTATACGAGTAGTCTATGTGAAGTATGTGAGTGGTCTATGTGAAGTCCAGTACCCGCATTGAATCAATACAATTAGGAATTTCTCTCACATTCAATAATAACAAATCCATGAGCTGATGCGAAGAATACCACCCAAACCCACCCTCCCCCACCCCCACCCCACCCCCCACCTTCACAATTACTTCTTCTTACTATTATTAAGCACACGCGCGCGTGAGAGGGAAATACATAAACAAGAGACAAGCTCTGGACAAGGTGATCACCTCTCTGCATCAACCCGTGACGCACGCTAGCAGACGCTGTCCCACGTATAGGTACTTACGCAGGAACGCACCTACCTGCATCAAGCATTTGTTTCTAGATTTTAGTAACGACATCCCCACCAGAATGGTTGTGGCTGTTCAGTGTCTGACTTGCAGCAGACTCTGCCTCTGGAGACAGAAAAACCCCCCACCTCTTGCACCCATTTTCCTTTTAAAAAAATTACCAGACACCACGTCATTACATCTACATATTTGCTTGAAAACTGCACACACGTTTTTTGATGAAAGCAATTCATGAAGGCTAAATAAAATAGGCAAACTTAAATTTCTGCCGCAATAATTTGGCACTGGATGGATAAGATTTCCGTGAGCTGCGCGGATGACGCCTGCCATATCCATAACAGTTTTCTCCAAGCGGAATTTTTTTTCAACCCACTGACCCCTCGCTTCATGTTTTCCTTAGCTGTAAATTATGATGGAAATTATCGATTTTAAAATGACAGACTGCACGCAATAAAATATATTTAATACGCCTGAATTCTGTGAGCAGGTGGTGCATGCATTTCTTCTTTTATATTTGTTTAAAAAAAATTATTAAAATTTATTAAAATTTCATGAAATTTTTTTTTTAAATTAAAAATTTCATCATAACTTCCTACCTCCCCCTTCCTCTCCCCCCCCAAAAAAAAACCCCTAACCCAACGTCAACAACAAAACCCGACAAAAATAGTGCACGTCACTTCGATAAGAGAGAACTATAATAAAACTTTCAGATTATCTTTTCCGTTATGTCACCACTCCTTTAACTTTGTGTTTATCGCTCGTCCTAGTGTAAAATCACTATTTGGTCAACCCACCCAAACCAAACGTGTTTTTTATGTCGCCACAATGATAATTGTTACTTTTTGACATTGTTCTTGAAGTCTCCCAGTATTGTGTTAACATCCCTCTTCCTACAGGACTGCTTGGACAGTGTAGCGTTCAGCAAAAAATTTGACTGCTTGGGATAATGTAGCGTTCAGCAAGGAATTGGACTGCTTGGGACAGTGTAAAAACCCAGCTTAATAGCCCGAACGATGGGTCGGCGAATGGCCCGAACCAGCGTTCACCGAAACATAACGCACGCCCGAACTGCTATCAATCTTAACAGGGCGAGACCGAGATCTGAGATTTTTGCTCGGAGAATATTCACGGGGAGCTTGCTTTTCATTGGCTGAGAATAGCGAGCTATACGATGCACGGAGAAAAAAAGCTGGTGCAAGGAAGCAAGTGGAGTTACCGGAGGTATCCGAAGATGAGACATTTATTTATTGACGTTTGGGAAACTATCTTCGGAAAACGTCTCAGAGATCCCGGTAAAGCAAAAAAAAAAAAACAACAAAAAACAGACCGTATTAAGACACGGAACGGTGTTCGGGGAACTCTCCGAAACCGAGAAAATGGCGGCAAAATCTATTGAGAACGAAAGACCGTTTGGCGACTTCCACGAACGTTTATTCGCCCGAATTATGATCGCGCTATTAAGGACCCTTTTAATATTCAGCAAATAAATTGTTTGCTTGGGACAGTATAGCGCTCAGCAAGGAATTGAACTGCATAGGACAGTGTAGCGTTCAGCAAGAAATTTGACTACTTGGGATAATGTAGCGTTCAGCAAGGAATTGGACTGCTTGTGACAGTGTAGGTTTCAGCAAGAAATTTGTCTGCTTGTGACAGAGTAGGTTTCAGCAAGAAATTTGTCTGCTTGGGACAGTGTAGCGTTCAGCAAAAAATTTGTCTGCTAGCGTTCAGCCAAAGTTTTGTCGACATTTCTCTTAGCCTGAGGCCAAGCAGGCGCCGCTCAGTCTCTCTGCAGAAAGGCAAACAATCCAAGTGAGAATTCTCCAGCCTCGCGCGCTGGCTTCTGAGAATCTACAGGAACAAGCAACGCTACGAAGATTTCTCCTCAGCTTTTTCGGTCCATGTTTTGAGGGGGTAGGGATGGGGTCTAGAGAGGCCCCCCCTCCAAACCCCGGGCCATCAATGCTCATCCAGTTGTGCGAAGTTTCGTTATTACATCAGGCAGGGATTATGCCGCACCATCGGCAGTGAGAGCTGTGGGACCTGCACACTTTCCTGTGGTGTCCCTTTCGAGTCATAATTTCATCACCACCCAAGTGACTTCCCACCCGCTTTTCTGTAGTTTTTTTTTAAAGTAGTGGACGCGTCTACACTAAAGAGGGAGGGGAGGTTCACCAGGGTTGGGACGCCTGGGGGACTGGTGGATGGATAGTTGGTGGGTGGGGGATAGGGGTGGAGGGGTCGACGACTAGAGACAAGAGAAATGAGCGAATAGGGGCACTGGTTCTGTTTTGTTTTTGCCGTAACACTTTTTGCTGCAAAACTGGCCGCCAAGGAGTTGTGCGGTCGATCAATGTGCCACGTACACCCCTCTATGGTCATTTAGATTTCTGGGGTCGGTGGCGTAGAATTCCCAGCTGCGCTCCCTAGGGCTAGCGATCTATGGGCGCCAATAACACAGAGTGCTGGCCAGTCTCTTCCCCCCCCCCCACCTCTCTCTGCCTTTCTAGTTTAGCATGGTGGGCTGCAAGCAGAAACGAACTGAAGTGCTAACACAGGTTCTTTTAGTCGTTTTTCAAATATTCTTCTGTCAGGCTGACGTGGCTCTACTCCGTAACCAAAAGAAAAACAAAATTAAACACTTTCAATGCCTGCGCATTGTCACCGTCACCTTTAGTGAGTTCTGTAGCATAAATAAAAGGAAAAATGAGCAATAATACGAAAGCGTACAACAGACATACATCATAAAGGCACGCTAATTTAATCCTGTGTTTTCTCCGAACATGTGCTGCAAATATAGACACATCCAAGAAGACACAGTCCATACTGGTGTATTGGCTTCAGTTCGGTTGAGGGGAACTTGTTTCCACCGGTAGTTGGAGGTGATTCTGCGATATGGAGGGGTGGGAGAGGAGAGGATGTAGGGGGGAGTAATGACTGTGGAGGCTGGATAGCTGGTGGTAGAGGATAATTCCTTTCTTCCTGGCTGTTAAGAATCAACTTTGTAATCCCAGCACGATAAGGCCTAGAAAATGGTCAAATCATCCCTACAGGACTTCTTCTCCTGCTGTTAAACTCACTTGGCGAGAAGAAAAACGTCGTGCAAAACCAGGCGCTAGATCGCATGCCCAGGCAGAGGACTGTGAAGCAACAGTCGGATTGTGTGTGTGTCTATGTGTGTGTATGTGTGTGTGCGTGTATGTGTGTGTGCTGCAGAAAGCCATGCAGCGCTGCGCATCACTTGAGCAATCCAAAAGGTTTTCGTCCTGCCCTAGGAAGTAGCGTGATTGGGCTGGGTGAAGGGGGATCAACAGCTGTCACCTCCACCTACAGTTCTACGGAGTTGCATGGTCTCTGTCCAAGACCAGGTAGAAGAAATGACACTAGCGCATGACTGCTGGCTACATCTCATGCGCTGTTGTAAGATTAACTTCTTGTCGCTGTCTAGAAATGGGTCAGATCGTGAGGTATACAGCTGTGGATAGACCTGCCTTTCTTGTATCTTTCCAGCATACAGTAACCGAGAGGCTAAATGTGAAAGAACTCTTGGGGTAAAATCGTGAATATATGACATTGATTAAAAGAAACTTTCTTTTACATTTCCGGATCCGAGGGCACGCTGTTCGAGGACTTCAGGCAATGATTCTATCTGTGCAGATGTCGAGTTCCTTTTTAACCATTAACTCTAAAGAACAGGAAAGGACTCTACAGAATCTCTAGCCCATCGTAGTTCCACCTGTATCATCTCTTTTCCTTGCAGGCAACGTCACGCGTAATTGCTGGGGTGTGTTTACTCAAAAATGAAAAATAAAAACTGAGTGCACATGTGCATATGAATATAGGTTCCTACAAAGACGAAAATGTTAGTGAAAACACAGTGGAGCCTACAAATGGCCTCTGTAACTTGATTTTTTAAAAATCCCACTTCTTATGTCTTTGTTCTTGACTGATGTGACAAAAACCCAGTTCTGGCAGTATTGTATAACTTATTTCAAGGCCGCGGAGACTGTGATAGGTGCATCTTCATTTTAGACAGAAAACTCCTTGTGTGTGTGACGTAAGCACGCATGAGCGGAACTTTTGTCTGCTTCACCAAGCAAAGGCGAGGACAATGCGACACAATTTTTGGTTCACGTAAACGAGAAAACAAAGTTGTATGAAGCCGCGATTGGGTGAGACTCAGTGCAGAATACCAGCCTGCAGAATAGGCCTGCGATGAGGCTATGCGACCTCGCCGCTAAGGCAAACATGGGCAGCAACCCAGAGACCCTGGATAGGCTGTTTATATTGAAAGGGACGGTAGATGCACTGAAAAAGTCACTGAAATAGTGTTAGACGAGCAGGTAGGATAAGCTTGCTCCCTCCCACGGACTTGAAGTTTCTACTGAGAAACTTTTCTCAGCCAAGCCTCATTTGCCGAAAAATGATCATGGCCGGTCACACATACCAAGATGTAAAAACCACCCGTTGTTTGAAGCCACTTAAATCTGTTTCTGGACGGTGTTTCGGGGGAGAGGGGTGGCGGTGTAGGGGGAAGGGGCAGCGATTAGACGTAGAGGTTAGGTGAAGGGGTAGGAGAGTTAGGGAGCGAATGTTGGTAGGGCTTACGATTATGAAGTCTCGGAGTTGAGTGATTCCAGCGATTGTGTGCTTTTTCATTGGATTCTGCGTTTCGGTGCTTTTTCATACTCATACAGAGCGTTTTCATGATCATGTGCTTCGCAAGCTTTTCAGCTTGATGAGACATCTGCAATCTGATTGGTAGCCTTTGACAGGACTCAAGATCGGTATTTTCTAATGCTGCAATCCGATTGGTGAAATTTTGTTCCTCTTAGAGACTCGCTTGCATAGCTTTGCGTATATGTAAATTTAAAAATATGAAATGATCATGTGAAATATGGGATAATATTATCTCCAATGGGTCTGCCTTATATCTAGTTCAGAAACTGTGGGGAAAGAAATGTGAAAGTGTGAAAACAGTAGACCAACGTGGAAATTTCAGATGACCGATAAATAACTATCGTACGTAGGAGGCTCTCTTCCATCGTGTCTCCTGTACATACAAAGATAATAATTATTTGATTTACCATCATAGGCACATCATTTTGACAGCAAAGGTAAAGACAGAGACTTTGAGGGATTTGTGTGGTGGGATGGGGGAGGAGAGGGGAGTAATTCAGTCGATGTATAGATAGCAGTCTGAAAATGAAAAGAAACTGTAGACAGTTTTTTTGTCATTGCTGGACAGTAGATAGATATATATATTTGCTGTAGCAAGTTGGTCTCAGGGGGTCTGGGTTGGCTTGCATGAGCGTTCTTGCATCCCGTTCGTTCTTTAAGGTATACGTAAAATACACAGGGCGAATGACCGGCACGACCAGCCTTGAAATTGAAGAAGCTATGAAACCTGGATAGCTTAGTCATTAGAGCTGCGGACTAAGGTGTGGGTGGTTGCTGGTTTGCATCCAGGTGTGGCCAGGGATTACTTCCTGGAGTTATCCGTTGTGCAGACTCCATTTGCAGGGCCGGATTATGGGGAGGGAGCCATTCCCAGCAGAGCAGCAGCAACAACAACAACAAAAACCCCAACCGAACAACAAAAGAGAGGAACAAAAATATTGAGGAAAGTATTTTGGAGGAATGGTTCTTTATATGAAATGGAATTGTGACACGAAGTCTGTGTGCATTCACAGCATCATCGACCAGTCCTTACTGCTGCTCAGGTGTATAGTGACTTTTATCCTTGTCTTGACGCCCCCCCCCCCTTCAAGATAACCACGAGCCGCCCCTGATTCGGCCATCTCCCCGCACATTAAACTGTCTACCAGACTGGCCATCTTCCTGTAGCTATCAGCCTGGTGGTTTTTCCAGTGCATAGCTAATTAAGAAGACCTTATCTCCAAAGCGCGAAATCACCATCGAGGTGGAAGCACTGCATGATGCTCTAAAATAACCAGTTCGTCTTTCGTGTCTGAGAGGAGTATACTCACAGGTTTGTTGTCGGAATTGGGCAACAGCACGCCATGATTTTGATCAAATGGCAAACACTGTATTTTGACTAATTAATCGTAACAAGAAAAACGCCAGCATTTTCTGGACGAAAATTAAAATCGATTTTTATTTTTAAAGGAACTGCGTTTCATATTTTCTATTTCGATCTCAGCATTCCAAAACTGAGGAAAGAAATTCTGGGAGCACCAAGAGGGCTAAAGTGTAGATCCCTGCATGCTGTGAGAAGGGAGGGGGAGGGAGAGAGGCAGGAGGTAGAGGGGAAATAAGTTTTTAGTTTATTTACTTATTTGCTGGTGGTGATTAGGACGATGTCAAAGACGCCGATCGCAATTATGACGTCGAGGAGGAGGAAAAGGAGGAAATACAACACATCTACACTTAGAACAATCAAATGGTTAGTCATTGAAGTCACAGTCTCATCTATCTCGGAATCATCAACCGTAAGAACAACACTCACCTCATAATTCCCTTCACAGTTCAAAGAACCATCTAGGAATCACATACATTGAGTAGAAGACAGGTAAGGAAAAACGCCTTCGGCAACACCATAACTTCTTTTACATTCAGTATTAACATTTTTAATGATTTATTCTCTGCGTGCTTAAATGGACTGTGTTCTGGCCAAACACTTGTGCACCAGGGCTATCTGCAGCTGATGAACACTCTTTCCCGAACAATACTGCAGCAGCCACAAATTTGATTATCGAGGAGTGCGGCTAAAAGACACTGGGAACTCCAAGACAAAGAGCATCAATCTCGCTTGCATCTTTCCTGTTGGGGGAAGCAGCCCAGCGTGACTACGTGTTACGTGATTCATGGCCATCGCCAATCAGCCCCACCGCTTTTCCAGCGGAGCACGTAGTCAAGGGAGTTAAGTCTCAGTGTCAAGGAAAATTAACTCTCCATGATCGGCAGTATCTGGACGCTCCAGAAACAGCCCTCGCAGAAGGTGGGAAAGGGCGGCGAAAATGTGAAAATATTGATGCCTGCTATGACCTCACACCGATAATGACCATCTCGATTTGCCTGGGCATAAAAATGTGCATGGCTGCAAGCTTGCATGCATGCGTGGGTCTGGAAACCGGCAGAAGCAAAATTCTGAACATGCCCGAGTCTTTTTTGTCCAAGCCCATTGCTGGTTAATAAACTCTCCTTGCCTTTGGCACATGCACTCTTCGATTTTCCCATAAAAGTCCAACGCTGCACTCATATTACTTCATATTTCGTAGCGGATCAGGAAAGCACAATTGACCCAGTTAGCAAGAAAGGTGCGCTTCAGGTCTAAACTCTAACGACTCTCTGAAAGACGCAATAAACTTGGGATGGGCTCCATGGAAACATGGTCACTGCTGACGATCAAGCCGACATGGTGAGCAGAAACGGTGTTTGCAGAAGTCTCCTGCTTTGTTGCCGTGACCCCGCGGGCCCGAGGACACGGCAGTCAGCTGCGAGTTGCGCAGACTCGTAGAGACGCTCGTGCAGAGGGTTAAGCAAACAGCGACCTCCTGTGTCAGCTGACGAGTCCGACCGGAGGAGCTGAGATTTTGACGTAATTATTTTATGGCGGCTGCGAAGGAGTCTGGGGGTGGGGAGGTAGTGGGCAGAGGGAACGGAAAAGAAAAGAAAGGGGCAATTGGTCCCGCGCGTTGAAATCTTTCTCTCAAACTTCCTCGGCGTGTTGCTTGCATCGCTCACGCGCAAACGAAGGCTGTATGAGCTGTCGACCTCTGGGGTCAAACCGACGATTGGTGTCTGCGGGTTTGCCATTATTCGACTGCTGAAACGCAGGAGGGTATCGACATTTTTCCGTCGGGCAGCTTCTCCGGACCTGACAATGCTATTTAGTTCCTGATCGAAAGGATTACTTACGGGTTCCTGCATCGTTCGACCTCGAAATTAGAAGACTAGCGATTGGGCTGCTATGATATTAGCCAGAAAGTTTACACGGAGATCCTCGGATAAAAGAAAAATGTGCTTGATTTAAAAAAAGGATTTCTTCCTTTCTGGTTGTTCAATTGACATGACTGTTTGTCATGTTTGTTTGACAGCGCGTCAGACCTTGTCAAGATAATCGACAAACAGTCAAACCATGTACAATGAATTAACCAACAAAAGCACGTATACGGGTTGCTACGCACGAGAGGAATAAAGAATTTAAACAGTACCTCATTGCTTCAAACAGCCTTTAATGATTTAATGTCTTTAGGGAATCGCGTCAACTTTGTTGACCAAAGCAGTATCTAACTGATTAGCTGTGCGTGTACTAGAGCGCGTTAAATAGGTGTGAGAGTATGTTTTCTCATAATACAGTTGATTTGGACTATCGCTGGTTTTTAGCAGACAGGCACATTCACGAGTACGGCAGAGGCGCACTCACTTCATGCATGCACAGGCTGGACAGTCATCCAGCAGAGTGCAAGCACAAAGAATGCGATAAAGCGAGCGCGAAAACAAAACAAATATAAATTAATTACAAGGCATCCGTTGCCAGCTGAATCAGTCCTCACCCAAGAGGCAGCACGTCCATGAAATCACTTTGGAAAATTAAATTTCATTTATTAAATATCATGGGACAGCGTGCAGGGAGTCCTTCGAATAGGCAAATATTTGCGTTAACAGCTGGCATCTTTGGAATTTTGGGGCTGGTTGGCAGAACTACAAGGGAAAAAGAATTTTAAAATCCAAACAAACAATCTTGCTCTTGGACGTGTCATGGTGTAAAGGCGCTAACGCTGCCTCTAGAAATCTGGCAGTCTTGTGGTTTTCTTTTGGAGTACTTGCCCTTGTTCCTCTGTTGCTAGGGAGCACTATGGGCAGGAACTAGTGGGATGACACGACATTTTCCTGACGTACCTGACATTTTATAGAGCATAATATCTACATACGCATGGACACGAGCCAGACATTGCTTCGAAGCATTACCAGGCCAAGCACAGACAGCCGACAGTTTCGGTGCATTTCCCTTTCGTCAGGACAACGCAAACACAAACGGACAGAGACAAAGGCAGAAACACGCGAAGGCAAAGACAAAATAACACTTAGCTGGGTGGAGCAGAGAGAAGCAGCTAGTCCGGCGTGAGGTAGAACTGCTGTGACAGGGTAGACCCACGTTTAAAGGTGTCTAGCAAGGGAAGTCATGCGTATAGCCAATCAGATCGCAACCAGCCTCTGCGGCGTGGTCAATCACATTGCAGTCACCATTCATCTGCCACAAAGCACGAACCCTCCTGTTGTTTGTTGTGTGGTGCTGTGTGTTGAAATGTCGTACATCCGCTTTTGTTAAATTGGGTTTGTCTCCAAGCGGCAATCACTTTTTAGCATTATCGGTTTTTTCTTCTTGGGAAAAAAATACACTGGCCTGTTGTGGAGAAACGATCCTATACCTGGAGATCCATTGCCCCGGAAACGACAGCTGCACTCCTAGAAAAGATCAAGCAAGGCTTTCGCGGGGGTGTAGTGGTTGTTGGCCGCACTTGAATATCAAGCCTCACGCAATCTCTTTGATCTGGGAACGGTATCTGCTCAAAACGCAAGAGGACCAGGGATCCCTGTCGCTTGTTGCAGCAGAGGTCCTTCCCCCTGGCTGCACCGCTTCAGAAAGACTGTCGGAGCCCTCCTTGGGACGCTTTTCCCGTTACGACCTCGTTCGTACTGGCTGCAAGACATCGGCGACAACTTTTTTTGGGGGGTAGGGGGCGGAGCAAAGGGAGGGGGTAGGTGGCTGAGAGGAATCTGTTCTTGGGCTAACTGTCTTAATGTTTTGGCTAGTGACGACAGTGTAATCACCGACAGCAAAGGGGCTGTGGGAATGCCCGGGTGAAATCTTTTCACAGCAAATTTTATTGCCCAAGATTCCTGAAAGTCTAGAGCACGTGTGATCAGCATGAGTTTGGAGTGTCTTTTAAAGGACACTTACGTCCATACATACTACAGCATCTGTTGCAACAGGAATATGCCCACACGTGTACTGTGGAAATGTTTGCATAATTTGAGTTTTAAATGTAGGTTTCTTGTGTTTAAGGGCACAGAGATAGAGGAGTTAGGGAAGGAAGAGAGAGATGGAGGAGGGAGGCAGGGTATGTGTGCGTGAGAGAGAGAGAGAGACAAGAAGAAGAAGGAAGGACGGTGGGAAGGAGAGGATCGGCGAAGAGAAGAAGGAAAAAAGAGATAGAATGGGAAGGCCCTGGATACAGAGACAGACCGGAAGTGTAAGGAGTTCTCAAATATCTCGATTTTTATTTAATCAAAAGGTTTTAAGGACAGAAAGGTCCTTTTAGGTTCTTCCACAAATCCGCGACTGTGCACTTCTTACAGATAAGCACACTCAGGGACAAATGCGCGAAGAATGAGAACGAATTTAAAATTAGAAATAAATTTAAAAAAAGAGAAAAAGTAAATCTAGACACAAGCAAAGAAATATTGTTATTTGTAAGCGATATCCATAACACGCATACATCAAGGCAATTTCTTAATATTCATTTCGTTGCGGGGAAGGGGGTGAGTAAGCTGTTAAAAGTTTACCGTCTTTTTTCTATAAATAGAATTGGAAGATAACCGTCCACGTAAAGATGTCTGAATAATCTTTCGCAGGGCATCACTAAGCACTCGCAGACTCACGGTACCGTCTAAAATATTCTTTAGTAGCCGACTCCTCAAACCGGTGTCGCACGGTGCGACGTATTAGTTCTGAGTGAAGACACGAATTTAAAAATGTTAATTTGACGACAGACAGCAAAGATTCCCATTAAATTTCGATCGAGGGACTCTTCCCCCTCCCATCCACCAAGTTCTTCTCAAGAAGCTAAAAGTTTGATTCCGTTAGAGTCTATAATCCAGTTTCTACAAATTAAATCGCATTTTTGTGTAACTGTTTTGTTTCTTTTTGCAAACAAAGCGATGGTTGCTAAAAATTTATCCGTGGCTAGAAGCATTTTCATTACTTTTGAGTCCATCAGTCTTTTCTATTTCTTCTCTTTTCTCCTCTTTTCTCTTCTATTCTCTGAACCTGTGCTTTTGAGAAATATACTAAGGGATATAAAGTATCTCTTCATCTATTAATTAAATTAGTATTAATATTATTATTGCTGTTGTCGGGATTACTATACGTAGAATACAGCGCACTATTTACTGTTGCGGAAGCACAGCCAATGTGTATATATTCCAGGGGTTCAAAGGCAGTAAAATAGTTTCTCTCTATACAAGGCATCTATCTTATGCGAACGAGGGCTGGCTTGCATGAGTCTTCGTATCTCCTCTAAAGCTTCACATAAAATACACAGGGCGAACATACGTCTTACGATCACCCTTTTGACCAGAAGTGCGGATACGAATGCTCACGCAAGCCACCCCAGGGCTGAGATTCATGGCCCTGTATCTTTTGTTCATACGTAACAGTACCCATAAAGTACACAGGGGAACAGTCTTTGGGACAACTCTTGTGACCGGCAAAGAATATACGAACGCTTATGCAACTCGGCCCAGGATGTCCCCAAAGCGTGTGCATCTGTTGGATTTATTGTAGATTTGGTCACATTTTTTCCTATGTGAAATTTACTTTTGTGAGTGTATGGATTCTGTCAACACGTTGTCTCATAATCGAAATTGCTTGTGTATGGCTATGGTCGATTTTTTTCAATACCAAATTATTTGCGTGCGTGCGTGCGTGCGTGCGTGCGTGCGTGCGTGCGTGCGTGCGTGCGTGCGTGCGTGCGTCTTTCAGAAGACATGAGCTAGTCAAACCGTCTGAGCCCGGCTTTCGAACACTGTTGACATTGCCTGAAGACCAAGCCCTGTCCTGGAAAAAATTCTCGACGATGCGTGCTGAGACCTTAGATGAAAGAGGCTTGGAGGTCTCACACACAAAGAGAGAGAGAGAGAGAGAAGTGATGTGAGTACAGGAAGACAGAAGACAGGGCAGCAGGGGAAGTGCAATGGACATGTGAGGACTGGGGAAGGGGCCGGGGAAAGAGGGAGAAAAGTGGTGGAAGAGACTCAGAGAAGAAATACGACACTGCTGCCTTTAACGCAGTAAGACAACAATGGTACGGAATAATGCGCACTTTTAAAACATTACAAATAAAATGTACTATCGCATTACTCTATAGTTTACAAGTTGTCCATCCATCCCCTTGAACTCTATCAACCACTAGTGCACCAACTCTCAAACCTTAGGCATTGGTATAGGGACGTCATAAACAGTAGATCCATGCCATCTATAATGGAAGTAGGAAGTAATAAAGGGATTTATATTTTTTAATATTGTCGCTATTTTTTAATACTTCATAAGCAGCTGTGACAATGGTAAGGTAAGCTCCGGTCTATTAGCATAAATTAGAAATGTAAAAGGAGGGAGAAAAGGATGTTTATGCAGTAGTACTTCTTGTAGAGGAAGCATGAGGCTACAAGATCCACATTTGATGAACAAAGAGAAATGTGATGGATGGGAGGGGGAAAGGAAGTTGGGGTTAGCGAAGCTTCGCATTGGGGGAAAAAAACGGAATTACTATTAATCAAAAGTAAAACTTAATCTTCTTTACCCCGTGTGTCGAGAAAGAAGGATTTTCTAGTTGAAAAACTTTGCGAAACCGTGCCTTGTAGTGGCCATTAAATATTTACTACACCCGATGGGCGAGATTGCACGGATCGCATGAAGTGGTCCGCTGAGACGATGCGAGAGAAAGACGCAGTCAGAGATGAGACTTCAGATAGGAGCAGAGAGACTTGAATACTGCTCTTAGATGGGGCCCCAACAGCAGGCGTTAGAGTAGAAGCAAACCTTAGAAAGAAGCGAGTGCAGGATTCACTTAGGTCTTGGATCCTCTGAAAACCTACAAAAGACACTCAACACCATGATTCGCTGCTGTTGTAAGTGGAATCTTGCAGTGAACCCAAATAAAACCAAAAGTATTGTCTTTGCAAAAAGGGAAAATTAGGAAGAAACCGACATTCTACTGTGGTAGGGAAATTGTTGGTATTGTTTATGAATTCCACTATGTAGGGTTAAAGATGAATTAAAATAATAAATATAACGTGGCACAGAAGGATTTGTATGACAGAGTCTCCAGGGCCATGTTTTCACTAACAAAAGATGTGAAAAGCTTCATCTCCCAGTAGATATTCAAACATACCTTTTAAACCCAACCATACTTCCGATACTCACGTAGGCCTGTGAGATCTGGGTGCCTGAAATAATTGAACGAAGTGTAAGTTTACAAACGAAGTTTACAAACGAAGTTTACAAACTTATATTAAAGTTTTAAAAAATCTACCCCCCGGAATACGGTCTTGGGTGAACTTGGTCAATTCCCCATCAGCATCCCAGCCAAAACAAGAATGTTGTGTTTTTGGTTCAAACTAAGCAATTCTACTAATTGGTGCAAGCTTTCTAGAATTATGTACAATCTTGCTCTTAACTTTTATGAAAAAGGCAACTTCCAGTAGATATTTATTGACTGAGCCAAAGCGACACTTCAGAGTATTGGACTAAATGGAATTTGGACCAACCAGAACAATCTTACCTGTAATCTAGAATGCTTTAAAACATAAGTTGAGATCGAGGCATCTACAAAACCGATTTATCCAAACCGGGTTTGAAGAAATAGATAAGAAAGACATTAAAACTATTAAATTTTTAAAGACTTCATTTATAAGTTTAACCCATGCCTTATGATACTTCCTCCTGCCCACTATATACCACTTATCAAATTTCGAACTCTTAATAATAATTTCCCAGTTCAGAAACATAGAACTTAACATTTGTCCAGGAAAGAAAGAAACTGGTGTTACTGTAACAGTAAGGATATGGAGGACGAGTACCTTTTATTTTTATCTGTAATAAATTTCATAATGTCTTCAATAATAATTAATTATTAACCTACTACCTAAATATTACAAAAAACAACAACAACACCCAATTGCATATAAATTCCACCAGGTCATGTCTACTAGTAATACAAAATTGCTGATAAGAATTATCACAGATTATGAAAATTATCCACAGTAGCTTTTAGTAGGTATCCTCATATGTATATATGTGTGGATATGTATGACGGCTTTTATATGTACCTGTATACAATTGCGTGTATTGATCGAGAGATTTTATACTCCATAGTTTTCGTGATGTGCCACATTTTGCATATTTATTTTTTTGAACATTTTCTGAATGCTCTCTAGAGAGCCAAAGAATAAATAAAAATCTGAATCTGAAAATGATCGGAATCTGGACCCTACCCTACCCTACCCTACCCTACCCTACCCTACCCTACCCTACCCTACCCTACCCTACCCTACCCTACCCTACCCTACACTACACTACATTACACTACAAGAAATATAATCGTCGCACTCAGGCGGGAAAAACCTATGGCTCAAGAAACTAATTCTACTACTAAAAAAAGACATCATAAACCAATCTGACGGAAATCTCAGGAGAGGCTATAAACATATAGCCAACCTCAGCGAATCTCCGCATGTGCAGAAAATGTTTTTTGCTTTAAATAAATCCCCGTCAGATTAAAAAATAATAAATAATCCCCGCCAGATAAACTAAATCTCTAAAAATGTAAGTAGACCAGATGTTTCAGACTAGCAGATGAAGACACGCTGACGACTAGACAGTGAAACAAGAATAGCCCCCAAATATCGCCCACAAACTTTTTTTAAAAAGCATTTTATAAAAACTTGTTATCACAACATTCTGCCGTTTGCCCACTGAGGGATGTGGAACGATAAAATGGAAGACTGGTAGGATTTCTATCAGGACTTTCTGCCTGGATGCTGGCTGGGAGGCAGAGTTTTCGCGGCAAGAAAAACCTCACCGCCATCTGCAGCTAGGAAACGTTTTTAAATACTGTGTGAACAAAGAAAGAGGATAGTCTTGCTGTTTGTGTGTAACAGCATGGATTCAGATTCTCCATTAGCAGAAGGGAAGTCACTCTAAAACTAAAGCTTAAACGAGTAAAAATCAACTAATGCACTGCACGCATGCGCCAAAAAGGTCAGTCTAAACGGTAGGGCGAGAAGTTTACGAAGATGAGAAGTCAAAGATAAAATAAAATAAAATAAAATAAAGACATAGAAACGATGTAGACAAACTGAAGATCGAGATCAACGAGCGATCTGGGAGTGATAAGCAAAAACACAAGATTCTTACTTTTACTGTCTTTTACTGCCTTCGCAAAGTCTAAGCCAAGGAAACGGGGCATAAGAATGTAGAAAGGAAAGTTGTGGGACAGAACAACAGCAATAATTAGACACAGTAACTATAACGATAGGATAGAATAATAGTGAACATGGGACATAGCGCGGCGCGATTATAATAATGTGAGACAAGAACTATAACAATGTACAGAACCCAGATGAAAGTGTGTGAGCAAATTTCCCCACATTTTCGCACAGTAAAAGGTCGCTGTTGAAAGGATTGTCAGACACTGGGCCCAGGACAAAAGACCGGCTTTCTCGCTGAAGCATTGATACGTATTAAATACCCGTCGTTTGGTAACACAAGACCTGTAAATAGTTGGGGAAAAACCCCCCGCATACTAAAATGAAGGCAGAATAAGGTTGTGCTTTTTTTTAAGTA